>OFHS01004913.1:0-12848 GCA_900245855.1 Calvadosia cruxmelitensis
TCGTTGGAAATCTTGCGCGGCGCTCTCGCTTTGTTGCAAGGCCGTGAGCCGTCTGGCAGGATTTGGCTGTACTATCTTCACCGTAATTTAGTCGGATACAGAAGGCATCTGAAGACACCATGGACAATAACACACACATCTAGCAAGGCTTGCATTCAAAATTATTTCGCTGCTCGTGGACAGATGCTTGACTTGGAATATACACATTCGTGACTCGTCAGCTCACATTTCTAGTTGCATGCAGAATGATGATGTGGGTACTCTGCGACTGCTGTATGACCTTATTTGTGTTATTACTTCTGCTGAGTTGCTATTGAGAGACGTCAACTCTGCGACAGTCCTTGGTTGCTGCTATCTTCGTCACCCACGTCGCTCATTTGTTTACATTCAGTTTTTCGTCAAAGCACGTGTTCGTTGCGCTGCCTTGAGCGAAAACACTTGTCAGGTTATTCCTATTTCCTGACTATTTTGGCAGAGTCTTCGTTTTTCTGATCGCTATTCCCACAAAATTATTGTCGACCTGATTCAGCTGACTGTTGTTTTCGTGAGGCTTGAACAACAGTACTGTAGTAGCAAGTAGCCAGCCAACCGGCCAAGTAATGTCGCTCGCGTGTTGATACTGTACAACTTGCATATGATATAGTATAAGTGTGTGTATCTTTGTATTTACATATTAATTTGATATTAAAATACCAGTCGCTGCACTTGTTGCTATAAACATTTTCATTTTGGGAGACCTTCCTGTTACTGTTAACTGTAGTACCATCGCATTGTAGTGAGAAGCCGCTTTCTAGGAATATCAATTTTCGTTGGTCAATAGTTTTCCAATAACACTGGCCTGATTTTTGTATCGAAAAAGCTCAAATTTAGAAGGATTTGAGGTCAAGATATCAAGAAAAAGCCAGGAGCTTCCGGGGGCCTCGCCCCCTGGTCCCCCACCAGGGCCCTGCCCTGGACCCGCTGGGGCCTTAAGGCAGGCCTCAGACCCCCGGCCAGAAAGGGAGGTGCAAAGCACCTCCCCTAATTGGGTTCCAATTTGAGACATACGTATTTAAAATCCTGTATCCGCCCCTGGATTGAAGGTGTTGTTAAAGCACATTCTTTGAGAGCCTACTGGATAGAACTGCCCCGGCAGTCAGGGCCAGATCCAGGGATGTGCAACAGATGCATTTGCACCTGTAGAATCTCCAAAAACGAAATAACTATATTAAAAGCAGCCATTTTAAGCATATCTATAGTGAAGGGTACTGTGACAATTTTTAGTTCTCCGCATGATCATGAAATCCATTTACCGACGATGTTCCATTTCTCACTGGGCCTTCTTCCAGTACGGAGAACGAACAAGGCTCAGCGCCTGCTTATTCTTGTCACGTTGTGCGATATTGCGAATTACACGAGTTTGTCCCGAATGCCAACCACTGACATGTCGCCGGTCTCTCAGTGCCACGTTTGCCTTTTCCAAACAAAGCCATTGTCCCGATAATTATGTCATCGTGCGCACTGCAGCAGCCCCCCAAGCAAGCGTCCGCAAATGCTCCCGTAGCTATTGTTTTGTGCACCGGTGCACCAAGATTGTGCACCTGTCGCCTCGTATCTGCGTTCAGAATGCTCTATTTCTATTGGCCAAACACAAGTTGTTTGCATTGTTCTTCATCTCGCCTCTCTGCCTGTGCACCTCCGATTCACATTTCTGAGTTACGCGTTCTACAACAAACTGTTTGTCCTTACATGAACCCACCTCAGTTTCACAACAAACGGCATGATCTCGAAAATACTTGACTTGTCTGCTGAGCCTGAGTGTTCATTGCAAATTTGGTTGATCTTCCCTGTGCCAGTGAAATGTCTGCTAAGCTAACGACAGCCATGGAAAACTGATCTGCAGCATGAAAGAATGCTCAAAATTTTACATTGGCGTGTTTTTATGTGCCCCAGAAAAATGGGAAATTTATCAAATGTTTAGAAGCCAGGCGCTCAGTTTGTTTTTCTTGCAACCATAGAAAGTTTGAAACTGGTGGGAAAGCTCGGAGGTTTGTATTTGGGTGGCTTTCAAAGCATTCCTGGCTTGCTTATTCAAAGTATTTAGATGGGACGCTCTGCACACCATATGTTTGTTTCGGTAGCACCGGTAGAACTGCAAAAGTGCCCTTTTTGATAAGTACTTTCGATCGCCGCTGTCGCTGCTTTGTACCATTTTCTGTAGGAAACTAACATCTTGCTGCTATTTGTCAACTGCTTGCATTTTGGCTAGTGAGAGTCCTCAATATCTAACAAATTTCCGTCGCCGAGTGCACCTGCTACAAATTTTTCTCCGCCCACCCCTGGCAGTGTTGATATATGCACCTGTTACAAGTCTATTTGAAACATGTTTCTACTTAGAATGTCCGTACTGTATAATTAAAGGCCATAGAGTATCTTGAATCCATGAAATCAAAAGGGATTTTGTTTGAAACCCGCCATACGTTCAGTATTTTATCCTTTACCATTATCCTCTCAAATCCAAAGTTGTTCTCTACAACTCTCTGATCATGCCTCACTTCAGCTACTGCAATTTGCTCCTCTCTACCATCGACAAGGGACTTCAGAAGCGCCTGGACAGATGCTTGAAAGTATCAGCAATGAGAGCAATGGGAAGGAACTACTACGAACAGGGATTAGAATTGCTTGGTCTTGAGTCCAAGTCTCTACGCCAGCAAAACCTTGTAGCCCTAATGAAACTATGTCACAGCGTTCGCGATGGTACATCACCAGTATACGTTCAGTCTCTCTTCACACGCCTGCAGCATGGGAGGACCAGATCCGCCGCAAGGGGAGATTTTCTTGTCCCACGCTACAAACGAAGCATTGGCAAGAAATCCATCACTCGTATAGCAGCTGCAACATTCAATCATCTTTCAAGGACCAACTCTGCTATCGGTGATTGTAAAAGTAAAAATGCCTTCTGCAAGACTCTATTATCTGTTGATCTTGTTTCAATCGCCGAACAATACTTAAGCTAGATTTAGGATATAAATTTATGTTTATGAACAATACTCATGTTAGATTTTACCTCGTTATTCCTCGTTATTTTGTAAAACGTACCATCCGTGGTAACTACCTTGCCATGCGGCTTTGTAGCTAAATGCGAGATTATGAAAATAAAGTTCATTATTATTATTATTATTACAATGTCTTGCATCATGTTGCTGTTACCTGCAATTGTTTGTTCTTTCACAGCTACCGTGATCTTTTGGACACTTGGCGCCTATGGCACCAAAGGTAGTAAACCATGTGAATTTGTCTCCTTATGAGATTAATGATTGGCTTCTATATCTCATGTGTGCATATTACTCAGAATAATCTGCATTATTGACATTTGGCGGAAAGTCTGCAATGTTGTCTGGTATTACATTGACCTTTATTGCAATCTTCAAATTGTCGGGAACATTGTCGATTCATAGTATCTTCTACTCGTTTGATCTCCCCATGTTATCATTGCTTGTTTCTCTTAATCAGGGCAATGCTCGACTCGCTTATTCATGGTCCTGAAGGAAGTCAAAAGATACCTAAAGAAGTCCTTGTCAGTTGTAACTTCTGTGGCAAATCAGTTTCCCCGTCTTTCTTCACTGGTGGTAAGTCATCAAGATGGATACTTAAGACTCTACTCTGGCTGCCGAGAGAAGTTGTAGCAGCATATATTTGGTAACGAGCTGTTTTGGTTATATTTTGGCAAGCTCATCACCTGAAGAACCATGTGAAAGTGCACTATTCACACAGTGTGAACATATATTTTTCACATGGATTTTACACAGGTTCCAGTTTATAGTGAAAGTTTGCCTCTCAGCAAAATGCAGATTGGCCTTCTGACATTTATGCATTTCAGATCTATCCGAGAAAAAGTTGCCTCACAGACAATACCTACGTAATTAACTGAAGTTATCCAGTATGAGCTTCCTTGAACATCATCAGTGAATATCAATTGCACCTCAATTTTATCACCATTGAAGCTCACTGTCCTGGATTACATTTAGCTTTTTTACAATGTAAATATCTTAGGTGAACTATAGCTACTGAGAAAATATACTCCACGATAACTGCACATCTTCAACAGGAAAAAAGTTTCCTGTAGTTACAGCTACTTGTTTTTCATGTGGGTTTTCGAAGGATGCTTTCCATATCACATGATCTTCCCCCTTTTTATGTTTTACGCATTTTAAACCGTTTTATATTTCTTAACTAAAGGTATCCTGTAGTTCAAGCACTCCTGGCATTAATGGTTTGATACTTTTCTAAATCGAAAATGGCGCACCGTTTTGTATAGCAGTGCAGCAATTTATATTGCACATTTGGAACTGCCTGTTAATAATCACTTTAGTTTGTAAGATATAGCATATTATGCCACACTTAGACTTTTGATCTGTGACGTTGTGTTTGCTGATGTTTGTCAGGTGGTTTTCGTTCATCGCGGATTGGAGGTGCAGCCTCTAGCAAACCAAAGGTGAGACCACAACTAGGTTTTGTTAACCAGTGGTAGGCACACGGTAGCGGAGCACAATTTAGCTGCAAAGTACACATCGTGAATGCTCAATTTTTCTCATTTGCTGTTATTTAAACTTGACAAAACTGCAAAGAGCCTAGGGGGCATTAAACTGACTTGTGTTCAAATAGGTAGTCGATATATTGGCAAAGCATTGGAAAATCTAGGTTTGAAATCCCAGGCATGCTAGGGAGGTTTCTGGCTGGAGTGCGCTGGTGCGAGGTCTTTGCATATGGGGGCAGACAAGCAACTCCGTTGTGCCAGGGTTTGTTTAACTCTGGAAAGATGCTTTTCTGGCTTACCTTTCTACTATCATATGTATCTTAGAGCAATTCTGGCAATTCATACTTTAATTTATTGGGGGTAATACATTTGAACTCTTAATATCTGAATATCCCATTTTCTAGCAAATTGAAATTGGACATTCAGCTGGTAGGGCATTAGGCCATATGTGCCATGTGCAATTCCATAGCCAGTATTGTAAAAGGAATGCAACCAATGTCCAGTGACAATGGACGGTGCGATGGAACACATGGTCCTCGACACGTTTGAAGTGGCAACGTGCGACCACCCTCTCTTGGGGTCGTTGACACTAGTCTACAACATCCACTCATGCCGTATGACCCATACCTTTTACCATTATATGTTTATCCATTGGATTAAAAACAAGCATTCAAGTGTCACACGCACACAGACAATTAATTAGAAGATTCAACTTGTCTGAGCGACCAACCGTGTCTAGAGACAACCTTCAAATCGTCTCTTGAAGGTGAAACAATACTCTTGACCTGTGTTAAGCGACCACCTGTGACAAATGTCCACCTGTGTAAAGTGACTGCCTGTGTTAAGAGACCACCTGCTCTATAATATCTTATATTTACTATTTCAGTCGTTTCAATAGTTAATGTAATGACACAATTGAAGTAATTGACTTTTATGGGTCCATACTTCGCGTAAAAGTCACATTTTGTTCTACGAATGGTCGTTGAAGACAGGTTTACTGTATCGGATTTCCTAATATTTATGCTAGTTATGATGGGAAGATCTCTTCTCTTCAGTTGATAAATAAGAGCCCTTCTTATCATCTTCTATGTTTCAACATCATTGAGTGGAAGACTGCTGTGAATGCCAGTTTTGTTGCTCTGACTGGGGGGTTCTGCACACTGCAAAAAAATCCCTGTTGTAAGAACAAAATTTCTCTTTTAGAGAAATATACAGTGCATTCTTAAATCTAGTAAACAAATACTTGTCCACGCTGTAAGCCACAAACTACTTAACCAAATCTGAACACTGCCGTTGCTCTTCCTCAGGCTAGGTTTTATTAATTTTAAGAAAAATGATATTTTTAACAAGAAAAGCATTTCTTGTCCAGAGCATAGTTTTAAATGCAATTTTCATTGCCTTTGATGTGAATTTTGACATTGTCAAGTCTAAATTTCCTTTCATGCAATTAATATTGTTGATGTTGTTGTTGTTGTTTCGATTTTCCAGTCAATGGCATGTCCGAATTGCAAGAAACCATTGCCTCGTTGTGCAATTTGCATGATCAATATGGCGACGTCATCACTGAAGACACAACGAACAGGTGATGACTATCATGTGACATAATGACAATTAACGATTATCTATGTAAACTCAAAACCACTTGCCTATAGATCGCTCGTATCCCGAAATGCATAAGGAGAGAACAATTTCTCATTTCAAGTAAACTGTTAAACTTATGTAAACTTGTCCACGCTGTAAGCCACAAACTGAACCAAATACAGTCAGTCAAACCTGTATTAGCGGCCGCCTCTGTAGAGCAACCACCTGTGTATAAAAGCCACTCTTCATATCCCCAAAAATGACACTTTCTATAGAAGTCAACCTGGAAAGAATAGCCACCTGTCTATAAAGGTCATTTTCTTCAGGTCCCAAAGGTGACCGTTATAGACAGGTTTCACTGTATTGCCATGTTCTTCCGCAAACTAAGTCTCATTATAAGATTTGATACTTGAAACAAGAAAAAAGTATCTCAAACATATTGTTTCAGTGTATCATTGCATAGTTTTTTTCGTGATAATTTGTATATTTTCAGATAAACAGATAACATACAAAAGTAATTCGAGTAAAATGTCTAATTCAGTATAATTAATTTCTATACAGTACATTGAAAACTTTGAAAGTACTCTAGAAATATTTACAATAATTGCTACTAAACTTTCTACTGTATTAAAATAAACCTGACGTGAGTAAATCTCGTCCATCAAACATTTTGAGGAAATTGTGTCTAAAACACAAATTAAATAGTTATAATAGTAGATGCTCCCGTTTTGTGTCCAAACTTGGAAATCTCTCAATCTGTCCAGTTCGATTTGCTGTTTATGCTCGTCGCTTGCAAGGCTATGACGTCATATTCGACAGCCTCGGTTTTATATTAATACCCGCAAAGGACACTGGTCATTACTGTCCTAAGAATACCCATTACTTAAGGTGTATATTATCTATCGTTGTATATATTCGTGTACTTTTTCTTTTTTATATTACAGTGGGCAACAGGAATGATTCGAAAGTGCAAAGTAATCCTTTTGATAATTGGTTCACGTGGTGTCAATCGTGTCGTCACGGTGGTCACGCTGTTCACATGATGGACTGGTTCGAGTAAGTTGCGTTCACACTAACTACTGTGTATATAATTCGTATTTTCCATGAGAAAACGTGAATTATTCACTGTGATGATGTGCAGCCGACCCGGCAAACCTTGTGAACTTGTTTAAAAGTTGAATATAATCATCACATACGGAATTTGTAATTAACCTAAGTGTGTTACATAATTAAATATAAATTATATTCACTTATTATTAAAATTACTCAACTTGGGCAAACTTCCCGCGGACGCTCATCAACGTTTCCACACTGGATTGCTAAACTCAACTTTGCGATGAAATGGACCTTATTCGACTTGACTTTCATTCTAGTGAGTAGTTCGTCGACGAAGTTCTTGGGCTCGTGGCGGATGGGCCAAATGTTCCAATTTTAAGGCAAACCTTGTCTCACTTTTTAAATAGATTAGAGTGAGTAGATTAAGATGAGACTAGTTGCAGTGCAATGCAAGTCTTGTTTCTAAACAGACAGATGACAGAACAGGTGTCTTGTAGCGAAGCCTGAAGGTTGCTCGATTTTAATCGACTGAGCATAACTCCATCTGTAATATTTAGAAACAGCTACTTTCTATTTCAGTAACTCGATAGATTTCTTTGATAGAATTGTTATTAATACAGTATCGTATACTGGTGTCATCTGTCTGTGAAGTTCATGCACTTCTGTTCGTGGGATAACGGTTAAACTTCAAATTGAACGGAGTCTGCCAACACAAGGAAACAAATTTATATTCAAAATGTGTATTTGTAAGGCTGTGTCAGGTCGTGTCGCGTTAACCGAACATGTGTAAGAGGGAATCCCCATTGGGGCTAACCTGTATATTTGCCTTGCTGCAATGTGTTTGTTGAATTTGACAACCATACTTTGATTTGCATATTTTAGCCGTCAAACGCAATGCCCTGTCACCGGATGCGAATGTCATTGCGATTTACAAGATGGCGTCTCAAGACTTGCCGTTGAGAAAGACACCAGTTTACCAGAAACGATGGCACAGCTCACTGTTACTACAGCATAAATTTAGATAAAAGCGAACATATTCCTATTAATTGTGTGGTACATAGGTAGTATTTGGATGATGAATTTTCACGTGTTTTTGTAAATTTTATTGGGTCAATATGTCCCGTATTTGTAAAAAATTTGTATGCAGACGCTGGAGCAAAACTTACATAGAATATGCCAAGTTGAAATGTTCTTATATAATTACGCTATATGTAAACAATGATATGGTCAAAGCTGCGTGATTTATCTATGAAGTTATGTCTGCCTTCTTGTTCCTCCATAGATTCTGTTTTGTAATAATAGAATTCATTCTCAGATCACTTTCCATTTAATCCGCCATGCGCAGTCCCAAGGCATTTCGGTGAGTTGACCTCTGCCACAGGTGAAGATGCCAGGAAAATGCTTTGTTTGAAACGCAATCATCCGTATTCCTGTCAATGATGGTTAATTTCGAGGATTGTTCTTGGTTGTCAAAATTGTAGATTTCAGCTCAAAATCTATCAGTGTTCTGGGAACATTACCCTGCGTAGACCAGTTGGGGGACATTTTTAATTTGTAAATAGGACTTTAACGTAATAATTCGTCGCAAGTTTTAGGTTCAAGTTCGGATCAGGTACTTTTATCGAGCAATTCGAATGTACATCATTGCAAAACAGTTCCATCATAAGAGCATTAATCTTTATCAATTTTTTGCGTATTATCTATCTGAATTTTCAATTGAAGTTTATATATCAATTTTGTAAAAAAAGTCTAATCCTTGATCTGAGGTGCTCTGAACCTGTTTCATAACAAAGCGCGGGTGACGCTGGTACTGAAGGAAAAGTTGACCCTTTATTTAGAATCGCGATCACAGATCAATCCGATTCTATGGTCGAAGAAAGATTTACATTGAAATAAACATGGATTTTTCGAAACCTTGGAACAATTCAGATATCGAGTTTGTCGTACAAGGAAAAATATTTCATGCCCATAAATGCCTTCTCTCGTTGCTTTCGCCGGTATTTGAACGAATGTTTTCATCGGATTTTAAAGAGGGAAAAGAAACTCGTGTATCGCTTCCAGACAAAAAATCTAACGAGATCAATGGATTTCTAAATATAATTTATGATCGACGATTTCAAGTAACTGGTAAGTAATAACTTCAAATATTTAAAGACTATAGTGCTGTAATGCACTTTCAATCAATTAATTTATTGTTTGAGCCGAAAACTAATACAAATTTTTAATCTTACATATTGTACCGAGGTTGCTTCTAAAATACTGGAAACTATGAAATATACAACATTGCAATGTCCTTTCCCCATTTTCTAAGCTACATAAAGTTACAGTAAAACCACTCATCATAACGGTTAAAATTTCCTAACCCTTGCTCTGATGGCATTTTCTGACTGGATGGCGATGCCAAGGCCTTTTGATTGGTTGTCAACTGAAATTGACCTCCAGGGACCTTATTCATGGACAGGGACTAAAGCGTAGTCCAGGACTACATCTCAACTTCCATAGTACAGACTTTAGTAAAAGGTTAGTATAGGCTGAATGTTTAGTCCCGGACTACGCTTCAGTCCTGGTCCATGAATAAGGCCCGTAGAGGTCTGGTTCAGCATGCAGCGTGGCATGCAGCGCCAAGCTTTGCTACAAAGACTTTACCAATGGAGCAGAAAGCACCTTACATTTCCGCAGCAAACTGTACCGTAAATGTCTAAAACATAGAAATAAATTCTTACCTTTCACTTTATGACTAACCTTTATTTTCTATTTTACATTTTGGTACACTTCCTTTCTTTATACTGGCTTCGTGCCTTTTGTAGCTCTGTAAACCAATACATTTAGCTCATATTGCTGTACAGTTACATACGAATATACAATTAGCACTCATTATCATGCATTATTGCATACATACAGCAATGTAGAACACATGAATCTCCAGACATGTTTCTGGGTAGCACTTCCGTTTCATGCCCTAATCTTATTTTAATTAATATTTCCAGATACAAATTGCGTTTCGCTGATGGCTCTTGCAGAAGAATATCAAGTCGACCAAGTCATGGATGCCTGCTCGAGTTACTTGGGTCATTCCCTGTGTAATGGGAGTGACCCATTTCAATGTCTTCTTCTGGCCAACAATTATCGAATGGAAGATTTGGAAGCAAAGTGTTTAGAACTGATTAGTAAGATGCAGAATCCATTGAATAACCCTTCCTACGAAACCCTTTCGATTGAGTTGAGGCTCGGTATTGCGGAAAGACATTCCACAAGACTAAGTGAAAAATTACACAAGCTTGAGACATGTTCACTCAAATTGGTAGCCCATCTTTTTGAACGAGCTGATAAAAGCATGCGACAAGTCCTCGCAGAGAAAGGTCTCAGTGGTACTTGTTTTGTACAATGCTATCGGCAAAATGAACACATTAAATTAAGTAAATCGTGTCGATCATTTGAAGGGTTTGTGCTCGACTGTGAGTCATGTCGTGACAAAGTGACAGTCATTCCGGATATGACAGTGTCAATGTCGAATGTGATTGAACCAATGTCGCTCATTTACTCAATCTGTAAGAATAAAGACTTTGATTAAATAAAATTGCAAAATTTTTCTGCTTTTGCTGTTAGTGAAAATTGGATTTTTCTAGGAATAGGATCGTTGCAGCTCACTGTAAATTCAATATCAGCTGCTACACGTTATAGAAGAGTACTGTAATCGTAGCTATAAATCGCGCTATTGCGCATGTGCAATGATTAGTGGGTCGATAAATGTCACGAGATCAGGACAGGCCTCGGAACAGTTTGAGCCTTTACTGTACATATCGAAAACCTCCCATTCGGATGGTTTTGTAAGCGCAACGAGTCACTGAGCTACTGTAATACTTTTATATACATGGCTCAGCCATAGACAGATTTGAAAGTGTTATTCGATGCCCCCCTGGCGTTATCACAGCATGTTGAGAATCACACCCTCTTCCGCCCTCCAGGGGGACTTTGATCCCCAAACTTCCCCACCCCTGCCCCACCCGCTTTTCCATGTCCATTCCCAGAAGAAGTGGACTGGTGATGAACTTGCCAAAAAATCTTCTCGGAGGTAAAATGGCTGTCTGAGTCAGCTTGCATTTTGAGCACTGTAATGGCACTTTCAAATGGCCCGAGGCATCAAAACAAGGATACCACTCGTCAATATGTTTGGTGCAAATGGAGACAACTTTGAGGACTTTGATTCACTAAATAATAAGGTCAGTGAGACTAAATAACCGTTCTGTTTTTGTTGTTTTAATTTCGTAAATAATTAGGCGGCCAGCTTTGATTGCAATTTTCTGATCCTGCTGGCCACTTGAACAATATTTCAAGTCTATCTTCTTGAAAATTACGTTTCCTTGGTACCTTTACTTACTCTTAAAAAGCTGCTTGGTAGCGTGCGTGTCTAGCGATGAAAAATTGGTTTCTTTAGAATAAACGTAGGGTTAGACTAGAAGCTTTCAAGCTTGACTTTGTTGATTGTTCCACTGTTCAATAGCTCAATGCAATGTCATTAATTACAGGTTTTTTGGTTTTATTTTGTATCATATTTTAATGTAGCCATATTGTGCTTTTGAAGTATTAGTAGTTATCTAATTATGGTCATGACATCAACGGGGAATCCTATTTATTTAAAATAAATTTATAAGCCTGCAAGAGATGAAGAAATCAAGTGTATTACATGTATTACCTACTCTGTTATGAATGGATAACTTGTAAATAGAATAGAATCGGAAGTGACAATTTGGCAGTACAGTTTAGTAAGATTTTGAAACATATTGTAGACAAAAACAACTTCTTCAATATGCCAATGGGCCAGTTTGCAGAGTATGGCAACGCCGCCCGCGAGATCTCTATTTTGCTAGCAATATGGCGCCCCTGGTGTAGGTCAAAAATGTTTGGCAACTGAATACAAAATAGGACATCCTTCGTATGATATTTATTTTGCAGTTTATTTTTATTTATTTATTTTATTTTCGCCCTTGAGGAGTGCCCCTGAGTTATATTTTGTTGCAATTGCGCCCCTGCCCCTGAACATTTGGGCTCTGCCGCCCCCGAGATCTCGGCGAGAAGTGCCATACTCTGCAAACTGGTCAATGGGTGAACATTTTAACACTAGCAAGTTTTTGGCTATTTAATCGTTAAAAACTATGCCCTCCTTGGGTAAAAATTTTTAGGCCCTCTCAACACTTAAAATGGCACTGATTGTCTTAGCCTCTCTTTAAAGTATTTACTGCCGAGGACAGCAAAATGCTTTTAGGAAATTGATTCCACTCTCTGATGTTTCGATGGAAGTAAAATTGGTGTCGAACTTCACTACTTGCTACCTTTAGGCAGACTTGCATTCTTTGGGAAATACAGTTTAACTCGGTTAATATCACACCCTCGGGAAAATTGTAAAACTTGATATTATCCGAGTCGTGGCAATAACCGAGTTTCATACTCATCATCATCATCATCATCACTTATTGCGATACCCAATAAGCCATTGGCTTTTTTTCATGGGGCACAGACATAAAAAACAGGGGAAAGTTACATGCTGTATAAGCATGTTAACATGAAATGGAAATTGACAAGAAGAAGGAAATCATTACAACAAAACAATAGTCCATAGAAACAATGAGGCGACAGGAACAATAGACGACGTGTAAACGATTCCACAGAGACCAATCACGACGAACAGCGGACGAAG
>OFHS01004914.1:0-12435 GCA_900245855.1 Calvadosia cruxmelitensis
ATCCAGTTTGTTTGCACAATCATTTTACACGGATACAATGGGGCTAGTTGGCCCGTTAACCACTGGAAGAGCCACAACTTTCCAATTTATATAATTTTAGCCAAACTAAACTTCCTAAGATTCACTTTGGTGGGAAAACTAGAACTTATCTAGGTGAAGGCCAGCTCCTCCTCCCTGTCGTCTGTGAGGATGTTTGGGTCTTTTCAAGTGTTTCGCTGAACAGCGTCTAGCGTCTTTATCCGTTGAGTTGTAAAACACAAGGAATGCAATCGTTATGCGCAAGGTAGTCATTTCTCATATTGTAATGGGCTCCACTTTGAATAAACTAGAACACTTGGTTCCACTTCTAACGATTAATCGCTTTTTTTCCAGAGCAAGAATCCTCACATGAAGGCGAGCAGAGCAAGGCGTAAATAAACAACAAGCCGGTCGCGCGAGTTTTCTCAACAAATGCAACTTGACACCACCATGCGGTCAAGCACTTGAGAGGTGATGAAGACATCACATGGCGTGAAAGCTATTGTCTTGTCTAGACACAATGCTAATTAGATTAAACTGTGTACAGACAAAAGCCGTTGGAGCCTGAAAATGACGTTGTTTACTACTTGGCAACGAAAGAACTGTTGAGTCCAAAGGAAAGTCAAGTTATACTTTTCAACTGTTTCCTGGACAGGACAAGAGCTTTTGATTTATCTTTGATGGAATACGAAACAGACAAATAAAATGTCTGACTTATTCATGTGCCGATTATTTTACCGATTATTCAATATAATCGGCCGATCACCGATTAGAAAAATATGGCCGATTAATCGGCCTTACCGATTATTTTCCGATTAATCGGCTCATCCCTATTATATATAAGTAAGACATAGGGTTCACATGTCAGACACCTCCATGTCGTGACGTGACCTGAGCAATGGGCAACCTAGTGTTGCCTAGCTAAAATCTGACATGCTCTCACAATAATCGCGGCTTGTAGTTGCAAAATAACAACCGGCCCAGGGCTGGACCTCTTACAAGGATCAAGGACCATCATATGGGAGTGTTGAACTCAACATCTGTGGACTATCGGCGCCCTTATTATCTCTGCTGCAACTGTTCGACCTTCTTATGTCCAAATCTACATGAACATCCGGTATAAGCCGGCTACAAAAACAACATGTACAAGTACAGTGAAACCTGTATTAGCAGCCACCTCTATAGAGCAGCCACCTGTGTATAAAGGCCACTCTTCATAACCCCAAAATGACATTTTCTATAGAAATCGACCTGGACAGAAAGGCCACCTGTCTATAAAGGTCATTTTCCTCAGGTTCGAAAGGTGACCATGATAAACAGGTTTCACTGTAATACAGCAGACTTGAAAAGGAATGTACCCTATACAACAAAATTGGCCCTAATCGCCAGCGACCAGAACTAAACATCGTTTTAATATCTTCTAGTGACCACTATCAACAGGTGGCTGGTATAAGCAGGTAACGCTAGATATAAGTTTATTAAGTAATCGGAGCAACAAAATAACTACCTGTTTCGTTTCCAACCTCTGTGTAAAACACTTGAGTCTTTAACGAGTGATTGGTTCTACTTTTCTCAACTGGAAGAAATAAGAATTCAAACAATTACAATACTACAGAATATGACACATCCTCTGCTAAAAAATCACTGCACACACGATAAACTTACTACATGTCTTTGCCCGAGGCTTTCTATGTTTCGTGTGAGATGTTTTTCCATCGCATTTCAGGACGGTATGCCTCGCTCGGTTACTGCTTGTTTTGGCTGATTGCTTAGATAAAAATCAAAAGTTATTTATTATTAACAAAATATGTGATATTGCCAGAGCACACTTTTTCAGTGCGGAGTGTTGGAAACTGAGATTGCTCAACTTACAGAAAAAATGATAAGCTGTGAGAGTCGAACTCACGACCTTTGGATTGCCGGTCCACTGCTCTGCCGTTGAACTAGACGTACCCTCCTTAATATGCAGGAATAATCTCTTATATATCTGCCGCTGAGTAAGCCTCGTTACGTCGCCATGTACTGGCCATTTGGTAGCATGACCGCCTTTCATTTTACGAACCACTATCAGTTGCATTGTACAGTGTCTAGAGGAAACATACACTCTCCAACATTTTCTAAGTCCTCGGAGCTAGTCTAAAGCATCGACCACACCATCGTTAAACATGAGTGAATTGCCGGTAACTAGTGGTAGATATACTTGCTTGACCCTCGCAGACTGTTGGTGAACAACGGTATTTGCATTGTTCATTTATTCTCTCCCTGTCATGGGACCAGCAACGTATCTGTGAAATTATATGTTATGAAATTCAAAAGCCTCCATCTTTGTCTCATACATAATTTTACTTACTATCCTTGCTCTGCTGGCAATATTCTGTTTCGGGGTGCTTATTTTCACAGGATGTGTGATGGCAGGGAATTCTTCTTGCTGTCGCTCCATCTCAGATCGAGACTAAAATTTAACAATGATTCAAAAGAATAAGAATGAGATGCTGATTGTTGATTAAATTCTTACAACTTAATAGTACTCTTATTTATCATAAAGATATGTGGAAAGAAAAATGATAATTACATTTAAAAAATTGTGATTTAATTACCTTGTCCCGTCGATCCAAGGAGCGGAGAAGCATTTCAGCCTAGAAATAGAAACTTCTGTCAATAAGCGGATGTGAAACATTATTGTATCAAATTAAAGACGCAGCTTAATTACTTGATGATGATTCACATTTTGGTCAAGTGCTCTTTCGTCTGTTTGTAGTATGTACTTGTTAGCCTTCCGCTTCAGAGAGGATCAGTTTGAGGTTGCCCCAACTAACACCAGTGCAAGATGTGTGCTATGTTTACGAAGAGCATGACCATAAAGAGCCATTTGTGACGATGAATTATTATATTTAATGGACTTTATGGTTACCTTGCTTCGGTAATTGTAGGATTTCTCAATCTCTCTCATAACCTCTTGGACATCTTGACTTTCTTTGATTACTGCAACATAACAAAAGAGACATCTATATTATCTACTCCAAGTATGTCTCCTTATAACACCATGTGTGTTACCAATTCCTGTAGTCCTCGTCAGTTTTTCAATGACTCAACTTATTACGCAGACATGTCGGCATCAACTTAGCAGAATCCACTTGCGAACATTGCTGTTAAACAACGATCTCTACCTTGTGGCAATGCTCTCTTATTATGATACATTACTTCTGTATTGTTATATATGAATGCCATTCCTTCTCCAATTCTTGGCACAACATGAAACCGACAAAAACGTGATCGAGTAATCATATTGAAATCTGCAAATACAACATAACTTACATTAAACGACAACCTGTCTTACAGGACAATATTTTTGCTAGTCTTCAGGCCTTGCCCCAAAGACCCCAGCATATATCATACCATTTGTATAATGCAAAAATGATTGCCTTTCTTTGAATTTCATGAATGCGAACCATCAAATATAGCAAGCTCTACCATAAACTGAAAGTTGTTACCTGTTTGGGATTGCGAGATAAGACATCTTGTTAGACATCCAGGGATCAGAGGACATATTTTATGTATGCATTTAATTGAACATGTATTTTACTTCAACAAATTTATTGAAGCAATTATGTAAAAAGACATTTTGAAAAATATTGAGTAATGAAAAATAATTTACAAGAAATTGAAATAACGTACCACCTGATTTCGACCAATGGAACCTGCCTTTTCCAGAAGTGGCAAGTTTACGTAGACATGCTGCCGTGGTTTCAGGATTAGGATGCATTGAATCAAATGGAGACAGATCATCAGAAGGAGGCTCATAATAGATGACATGGAGGTTCGTTGCCAGGCCAGCCAGTGATTCTTCAACAAACGAGCTAACGAGATCCTGGAAGAATACAGCATGTGTATACATTTGGCAATGGTGCCTGCAAAACCAAGCATACATGGATGCGGAAATGCAGCCTCATACCGATTCCACATCCGGAGGCCCACCCATGATGACGTAGATTCCATCAGGCCCTGTATAAAACAAAAGAATCATGTAACTGACATTAATTGGTCAAAGTAGACAGATAAAGTGACAGGCAGAGTCGTTAGGCAAACAGACAGGCAAACAGACAGACAGACACGCATAAAGACAGACAAGTAGACAGACACCCATGTAAGCAAATTAATAAAAAGTCATTTAAAAGATACAAACAGACTCATTGCCCTCTGCCATCAAATTGTCATCTTACGTATGCCATGTGATCTCTCTCTTTCGTTTTCAATGGCACTTCGAAATGCTTCAAGGAAGTTCCTTCTGCCAGACAACCTCAATTGATGGAACCATCTGAAGGAACAAACAAACAAACAAGTCATACCACATATGTGCAGAAAAAGAGATACGGCTTAAAATGGAGATATAACCAGAGCAGTATGTCGCTAGTTGCATGAGAATGAGAGACGGCAAAGTTCGAAGGAGTATATAATGCCGCACTTTAGTAGGACGCAATAAACACAGCAAGGAAGACGACGAAACTCTTTTACTCCGCAATAAGACACCGCTCTCTCGCACACGCGCTCTACAACTGAACTTACATTACGTGACAGACATTAAAATCAGGGTGAACCCTAACCACAAGCATTGGGCAACAATCTAAACCGCAATGTTAACCACAAAGAAAGATTAAGACACTTGTTAACCACATTTAACAGTAGTGCAAATGGAACCAATTGCACACAAACGAAACAACAAATAACATGAAATACATGCACTACAAGTACATATGGTTACTGGTGCCAGGGTCCTACGCCGTGAGATACAGCATGCAACTGGACAGAGGCGGTGTTGCAACAATGTGGAATAGAAAAAGAAGAGAGGGATTACTAGGCGGCACAGTTGATATATACAGTCAAACCTGTATTAGCGGCCACCTCTATAGAGAAACCACCTTTGTAAAAAGGACATTCTTCAAAACCCCAGAATGATACCTTCTATCGAATTCCACCTCGACAGAAAGGTCACCTGTTTGTGAAGGTAATTGTTCTCAGGTCCCAGAGGTGACCGTTATAGACAGGTTTCACTGTACAGTATTATTTATAGTAATACATTATTATTGAGCCATTCCTCGTCAATCCAATCAAGATCTACCCTCATCCTCTCAGATTCTTCTCAAACTTCGTGGAGCATAAGATATAATCATAACTAAGAGAATGGAAAAATTTTAGGTCAAAAGGTGTGAAAACATGCAGTTTGGCGCATAATTCCAGTTCTTGTGTTAGCATCAGTGCTGTCATTGAAAGCCATAATTAGCAATTAGAGTCAAACCTGTATTAGCGGCCACCTCTATAGAGCAGCCACCTGTGTATAAAGGCCACTCTACATAACCCCAAAATGATACTTTCTACAGAAATCAACCTGGACAGAAAGGCCACATGTCTATAAAGGTCACTTTCCTCAGGTCCCAGAGATGACTGTTATAGACAGGTTTCACTGTACAAGAACAAAAGACACCTATACATACTAAAATTTCCCTTATTATTTATAGTTCTGTATTTACCATCATCATAATAAGACATGTACTACTTTGAAAGGAATGCAGTCCTTGGTCTAAATCTATAAGTTCAACTCACCTCCAGCATGCGTTTAGACTCTCGGGAAATGTTGCAATCATTTGCGGTTTGAAGGTAGACACATGATTACCAAAACTACATGAATAATAAAAGGAAGAGCTGTCAAATATTCATCCACATAAACTTATTCGAAAGTTCAATTATGTCATTGACAAACTGTATGTGTAACAATCTATGTATGTATTTCACAAATGCCTGTTTGTCTGTCTGTCTGTCTGCCTGTCTCTTGGCTGTGTTATTTGCTCTGTCTCCCTCATATAAAACTATCTACAGTCAAACCTGTATTAGCGGCCACCTCTATAGAGTAGCCACCTGTGTATAAAGGCCACTCTTCATAACCCCAAAATGACACTTTCTTTAGAAATCAACCTGGACAGAAAGGCCACCTGCCTATAAAGGTCATTTTTCTCGCGTCCCAAAGGTGACCGTTATAGACAGGTTTCACTGTACCTACAAACTAACTGATCAACGAGCGAAATAATGGATGCTTTATATCATTAAATTCTTACCAAATCACGTAGAAGCTATTGGTTGTAGGCATCTGTTGTTCCAAGAACCCTTTGAAGTCAAGCCGAAACTGTTGTTCATCCTCCTGGAGTCCAGAAGACAAGTCCACCAAGACAACTACGCTATAGAATTGAAAAGAAAAGGAATGAATGAACCAATTGAACCAATGAATAGAAAATGATATATTGATGGTGCACAGTATACAGAGGAATGAGAATAATTTCACCGTTGCTCTAAAGGTTACTGTTAATCGCTGATTGGTTAATGCTAGTGCCCATTCTCCTTAGTTTTGATATTAAAGTTTGTGGCGTGAGTTAATTCTACGATTGGTAATTATTACGATTTTACGATTCACGAGATACATGTTTGAGATTATGACTAGGGTAACTGTGTCTGTTTCTTGATGTCTGTCGGTCTGCCTGTCTTTCTGTCTGTCTTTATGCCTGTTTGCCTACTACTCTACCTGTCATTATGATTGTCTATTTTAATCAATTATGTTGTTGTCTACAATAACAAACACTATTGTTGTCTGAAGTTGTGCTCCACAATGTCACTACAATGAAACCTGTCTATAGATGTCACTTTTGGAAGCTGAGGAAAATGACCTTTATAGGCAGGTGACCTTTTCGTCCAGGTTGATTTCTCTAGAAAGTGTCATTTTGGGGTTATGAAGAGTGGCCTTTATACACAGGTGGCTGCTCTATAGAGGTGGCCGCTAATACAGGTTTCACTGTACAGTGACAAATCCTGTCTATAACAGCCACCTTTAACCTGACGAAAATGACCTTTATAGACAGCTGACCTTTCTGTCCAGGTTGATTTCTATGGAAAGTGTCATTTCTGCGTTATGAAGAGTGGCTTTTATCCACAGGTGGCTGCTCTATAGAGGTGGCTGCTAATACAGGTTTCACTGTACAGTGACAAATCCTGTCTATAACAGCCACCTTTGACCTGACGAAAATGACCTTTATAGACAGGTGACCTTTCTGTCCAGGTTGATTTCTATAGAAAGTGTCATTTTGGGGTTATGAATAGTGGCCTTTATACACAGGTGGCTGCTCTATAGAGGTTACCGCTAATACAAGTTTGACTGTACTCACCTATTACATCACGATTTTTGACTGAAAAACCATAGTGATAAGAACAAGATTGCACTGTATATAATAATTAAAGACTATCTCGTGATGCAAATGAGCCATGACACTGGTACGTTGATGATCTTACTTCTTCTCTACAACACTCCCGAAGATCTGTCGGTTTTCTGAGGCAAGCCAATTGATTCTCATGTGATACTGACGAAGCATCAGATCAAGGTCATCCTACGAAGGATCGACAAAAGAGTAGAATTAATTAAAATAAAGAAATATTATTTGCAAACTATCATATCCACCATTTCTAGATTGAATTAGAATTCACCTTGCCCAGATCAACTCGAAACATGCACGATGTGGCAACTATGACTACTTACAGTGAAACCTGTCTATAATGGTCACCTTTGGAACAGGAGGAAAATGACTTTATAGACACGTGGCTTTTCTGACCAGGTTGATTTCTATAGAATGTGTCGTTTGGGGGTTATGAAGAGTGGTCTTTATATACACAGGTGATTGCTCTACAGAGGGCGCCACTAATACAGGTTTGACTGTATTTGTATAAATATATCGTTGGTTTAAAACATTGTTGTTCCTACTACATATTCTACATGATCTAGTGACATTTTCTATTGATTACTTTTCTTGTAACTATGGGAAATCCCTGCGAAAATCACATAAAAAAACAATGTAAAAAGTTGAAAGTAGCAATTTCAAATACATTTTCGTTCTTTCGTTTTTCAAATTCATATGTCTTTGACATGGTTTCACATGATCTGGATTCATACTGTCGTGGCACGCCCAGAGACAGTAACCATGACGATCTTTATTTCTAACAACATCTAATGACGAGGACACGAACAGAACTAAATTACGTTACAGAATACAGCACCTCTAGGCTACGACATAACAGCATGACATTACTAACACCAAGGAGATTAACACAAGAGAACAATATACATGAAAATAACCGGAAACATGACAAGCAACAACCACTTTTCTTGGTGTTCTTTGCGATGGCAAATGTGTACCTTGTATTTCAAGAGCACATTTGGATCTACGTGACAATTCTTCACACTTCCATCGTGCCAGTCCAACTGAATCATGCTCTAAAACAAATAATGATAAATTAGAAAGCGCTCAAATCCAATCTGAAACCTGGATTCTGATTTAGAGCTTCACAAATACAGTCAAACCTGTATTAGTGGCCACCTCTGTAGAACAGCAACCTGTGTATAAAGGCCATTCTTTGTAGCCCCCAAATGACACTTTCTATAGAAATCAACCTGGACTGAAAGGCCATCTGTCTATAAAGGTCATTTTCATCAGGTCCCAAAGGTGACCGTTATAGGCAGGTTTCGCTGTAATGGATTTCGACAATCAATTAGTTGCCTCAAGCAACCAAAATATCAACAGTGATCCCTTTTCCCATGCCCATTTGACTGCTTTTTTAGTGAGCAAGTGTGCAACTGTAAACTGCATATTGACATCTAGTAAACAATTGCTTAATCGATAAGACAGACACAGGTTTACCCTGATTGGCTACCTCTTCGTCACGTGGCTTTGAAGTTGTAAGCAATCTCCAATTTGCATGAAAATTGATTAAAATTTAAAAGCTACAGCAGTTGGCTTGGCTGTGCCCAATTGTAGGGTCACTAATACCGGTAATAACAAGATCGTGAAACACATAAACTGTTGTGACACGCATCAACGAAGGCGTGACACTCTTGCCCAGGAATGACGATCTCTCGTCAATGCAATAATTTCAGCGTAACTAGTCTTAGAGACAACAGAAGGGCATAACTAGCCAATACTCGTTTATAATGGTTTCACTTTGCAAGAAGCAGTAATTTATTGTGTGTTTCTGAGAGCCGACAGTCTAATGAGTAATGCAATTGCATGCAGAGAAACAGGATGCGGGTTCAAATCTCAGCTCATTCCAAAAACATTACTCGAGTTTACAACCGAATAGGCCCATGTTGTGACATCCTAATGTATTGGATGATCATGCACTGAGACTGGAAATCTGGGGGGAGGGGTGTAGGAGGCTGAATTTGTGTTCTATGTTTGTGAGGGCCGATGGGTTAAAATCCTAAGTTGGTCCAAAAATATTCCTTAAAAGTTTTACACATTTTTAACAAAACCACTGTGTTGAGATATACGTTGTAATATTTGATGTCACAATGTGCTGTGTTTGGTAATTGCGAATGTTGATGTGTCTCGCCAATTGTGTGTGTGCCTGTTTGCAGGCAATTAAACGCCTGTGCAACAGACTCATATCTGGTCCTTCTTCACTTGACACCACTGTTAATAAAACCAGCCAAATTAGCAAACCAAATTATTGTGTTCTGTAGTGGTAGAAGAATACCCAAATCCAGGCAGAGTGCTGCAGATTCAGGGACTAACATGTTTCACAAGAGCACAATATTACAGGACAAACAATCATGTGACATATACGATTATGATTCAGTCAAAAAGGGCACTACAGTGAAACCAGTTTATACCGGTCACCTTCAGGACCTAAGGAAAATGACCTTTATAGACAGGTGGTCATTCTGTTCAGGTTGATTTCTATACAAAGTGTCATCTTAGGGCTATGAAGAGTGGCCTTTATACACAGGTGGCTGCTCTATAGAGGTGGCCACTTAAAAGGGTTTGACTGTACAGTATTCACCATCATTCCTGAAAGCTTTCTCACAGTTGGTATCGCTACATCTATGTATGTCTGTGGTGACAAACAGGGTGTCAAGTGTTGCGGCGTCACATTGTCATATGCATTACGCGTTGTATTGTGCTGGTGTCTGCATGGTGTCAAAGGTAGTTTTGTATAGTCGCTCATTGTAAATATATAGTGTTTTGCCTTGTCGAATAAAATAAAATTGCTCAAAGTTCTGGGGGGAGGCACTCGCAGTGTTGCTGTTTCAGTCTCCCTCGCACTGAACCATCGACTTACACGTCACCCAGTTCTACAGAACTCACAGACAAAACACGCACAATCTAATGAACCAGCCATTTGATAAAAGAGTGATCCCGGGTTGGTTTTGTGAAGTAGCATCCGTTGTATAAAATTATAGTTCTGTAGTACCTTGTGGTTCACTCGCGAAGATACTGTTTTCTTGATAGAGGGGATGTAGTTTGCCACAGGTGAGAAAGCGTTCGGTGACATCACTTGATATAGTGTCAATTTGAAAGCTGAAAAAGAGATCACCAATAAATAATATATGATGATTTATTGACTGGAAACAATAACAAGAGGTCTGGTCAAATCCACATAACATTATGAATACAAAAACGTGTAGGCGAGCTAGCCAAATCAGTATTGTGCTGGGCCTTTGATCGCAAGGTCCAGGGCTTGGATCCCACCAGGGTCAAACCCAGCCTGGTATCCTTTCTGGGTTGCTGCAATGGGGAGCACAAAGAATTGTGTGCAAGGTAATAGGAGTTAGGACCGTGGGCTGGCTCCTCACACATGATATTTCTCCAAGGCACTCCTGGCTCTATCGGGCTGCGAATCAAAATTGAACACTGCGCAAATAGCCAAGACACAGTATTTGAGGCAATGTTGGTGACTGAACTAAATACCTTTTAGTCCATTTTCCTTAAGCCACTGGGAAGAGGACTGCATCATAGGATATTCATTTGAGAAACTGAGGCGGCTTCCAGATAACACTCTAAGTATATAACAAACCATAGCAAAATTAAAACAGTGACGAAATAGTGGACCGAGAGTACAATACTGAAGGAGTTAAGATGACAGAGAGAGAAAGCGAAGTATTTGCCTGATGTATGACTGCTGTGATGTCAATGTTGCTGTCATGCACTGTCTCATCAATCATAGTGACAAGTTAGCACAAAGTATGTCACAATTGCTCAAACGATTTTACACAGCAAGAACTTCTCCAAGCTCATACTAAATGAATTGTAATACCAGATATTTTCTCACTTTCAAATGTAATGCCTTTATCACTTACATCTCCATTCCTATGCTCTTCTTTGCAGATGACGTGTCACTTGTTACTGGCTGTCAAATAAAGACACTGTATTTATCACCAAACATTGACTAAAGGAAATATTTTTGCGGGTAGGTGTCCAGCTAATCTAAAAGCATCAAACAAGACCGCCGCAACACTGTAAAACAAATTTAATAATAGATCGATTACCTTTCTTATCACTGACAATGTGGTGTTGTTGATTTCATATCCAAGCTTTAATTTTGTCAAGTCAGACAGAATAGTTTTCGCTCTGAAATAAAGCCATCAAAGTTATCAACAATAAATATGATTGGTATAACAGATTGAATAAAGGTTTGATTCAACGGCTCATGTTAACAAATTAGAGAAAGACAGAATTTCAGTTGAAAATTGCTGATCATTAAAACCGACAACTTTGTAAAACTTTCAATCAAATCCCAAGGGAATTTCAAATGTTTGACTTCTGTGAAATTATGTAAACAGATGTTTGTTATGGATTTCTAATCATTGCTCTCGTCCAACCAGATTGCAAGAAATTAAACTGATGATATACAATTCACAATCATGAGCCATGAAAACAAAGAACATAATTCTACTGTGAACTGGAACCGTGTGAAATTCATATTAAGATTGTGTGAAAAACCGTGTGAAAAGTGCACTTCTTTTCAAATTCACATGATTTATCAAATGCTTTCTCACATAATGCTCACTGTAGAGCATAGTTTTCGAAAGGTAATTTCCATTTCACATAGTCCGTGTATTATCCACATACCTGATTATCTCACTATTCAGAAGCGCAATATCTGTCCCACTCTTGATGAGATCCTACAAATGTGATACAGTCAAACTTGCATTAGCAGGCACCTTTGTAGAGCAGCCACCTGTGTATAAAAGCCACTCTTCATAACCCCAAATTGCCACTTTCTATAGAAATCAACCTAAACAGAAAGGCTACCTGTCTATAAGGTCATTTTCATCAAGTCCTAAAGATGACCATTATAGACAGGTTTCACTGTAAATATAATTATTTTGCATTTCATCTACTGGTTTTATGAAGCTTTAATGACGTCAATCGATTTGCAAGTTTCTTGTCATGCTGCTATGTCCCCTGTGATGCTTAAATTATGTGTTCTTTTTTTTTCTTTTTTCTTTTCTTTTTACTCGTATTCAACTGAAGTACATATATGCAATCAGTTGCCAATAAATGGCACGTTTCACAGAATGACGAGTTCTAAGATTATAATATAAAA
>OFHS01004915.1:1209-12612 GCA_900245855.1 Calvadosia cruxmelitensis
GATATCAGCGTGCGTCAGTACCTTCCCCCAAAGGGTGAGTTGTTGTTGTGGACGGTCCTGAGGATGTGGTCCATGGCGACAAAAAGTTCTGAGGACATCAGCCCGATTTCTTCCAGCACGAAGACATCAATGGCACGCAGTGCTGCCACTTCCACTGGATGTTTCGTTAGGTCGTTGCACGCCTGTTGGGCCATCTTGATGGGAAACGAGACACGCAAGTCCACAACCGGTATCCGGAAGAGGAGATGGATATGCTCACCACCTAGTCGACGAGCTCGTTCTGAGGTTACGCTAATGACTTCCGCACGAAGCCCGCAAGAAATGCAGTAGAGCATGGCGGTACACGCAACTCTTGTTTTGCCAGCACCTGGCGGACCGACAATGATTGTCCAGGGAACGAATAGTGCAGTGGCATTTCTTGATGTCATGTAGCAATCTATCTGCTCTTTGCAGGAAGCTAGTGCCGATTGCTGCTCTGCGATTGATCGCTGTGTTTGGCCGTTGGCAGCACCCATTGTTGGTATGTACGTTGGCGCTGACAGTCCGACGACATCCTGGAGTGGGGGAAAGGATGGCAGATTGAACTCCTGCAGTGCGGCGGCTGTCAATTGTGCTCTTGTCTGCAGCAGTTCCGTCAATTTCTCACGCATGGAGACGGCGATCTCATATGGTGTGATGTTTGGTAAAGGCATCGGGGTTGTTCTGTGGAAGAGGAACTGCTCCATAGCATGGTACACCTGTAAGTGGAAATTTCGTTCTGAAGTTAGTTTATGATGAGGCTGCGTCTATGAAGGTGGGCAATGCCATTGACGTCCTTCTGCAGAAGGTGATGGAGAAGATCATGTTCCTTCACTTGGAAACATCTCTCCCCCTTACGTAAGTCGTTGTACATAGCTGTGCTTGGAGATAGGAATGTAAGTACACGCAGGTAATGTTGCACTGCAGATCTGTGCTGCTTGAATTTTACTATATGTATCCATTGAAGTAGGAGATCTGAATACATGCCGTGCAAATAAGTCGAGGGTTATAATTGCTATCAAGTAGCTTTCTAATATGGCTTGAAATAGTGGAAGCTGTTATGTCTCACCTTGACAATCGACTTTTCCAGAATCCTGCAGGATATGGGCAGGAAGCGCAGTTGTTCATCAACGAATCGATGCACAATGTTGTGAAGCTCTGGAAGGGTGGGAGACTGCCAGCGGGCAATCAGTCGTGCACCCTCCAGAAGCTGCCACATGTTGGTGGACGACGTTACCAGGTCAAACTCGTTGTTAAATCGACCGAGTGTGAGGGCGATATGGTACAGGAACGACGGCATATTCTCCACATCGGGGCAGGGCAAAACAACGACATTCCGCTTTTCGCACTTGGTGTGGACGAATTTAGAGAAAAGAGACGTCCAAGGAGTGTCGTCGTCGTGGAGATCCATTTCATCTCTCAGCTGGGTCAAGAGCGGCAGCATTTCAATCCGACCTGGGAAGATGAAGATATGAAATGTGAAGTAGGCATGATGTTGGTAGAGGTATGATACGCAGCTGTTATATTTTGTAGGAGCTATCTGTTTATACCTGGAATTGCAGGTTCGACGTGGTTTGTAATGAAGTCGACTGTCTCGCTGAGGTGGGGGAGTCAGATCTTTACGCGCCGGTTTGCGCCGTCGATCCACGGTGTCAGCCTTAGGTCATTGGAGATGGTGTAGTTTGCGAGCCCCAGACGAATGAAGCATCTGGAATACGTTTCCAGGCTGTCAAACATTGCTAGTTCTGGTGGACGGACGCTGAATGAGGTCGTGGAGTCCATGAAGTAGTTGGATGTTCCATAGTCGCTGATGTGGAGGAGCTGGAATTGCAATGCATAATGCGGTTGTTACTGTTAGGTTTGTTTACAAAGGGAGCGTACGGATACAGACATATATCCCTGCCGTACCTGTCCAGGTGAATGTTGCCTCCAACGTGGGAGCGGTCGACGGTCGATGTCGGCAAGTGGCAGTCCTGTATGGCGGTCGATATTTCTAACTTTTCTAGAGAAGCCCAGGACGATGGAACGAATTTCCATGGGCAATGTTGTCACATGTGTAAAGATCACAGTTGTGTTCACAAAGCTGAATCCGAAAATTAGCCAGAACATTTCCGGGAGACAGATTTCACTTTGCAAAGCTGGCGCTTTTCCCGTTGCGAAGAATCTGTGAAAGGAAATAACATGTTTAGTTCTTGATGTTTCATTCTTTAATTCAATGAGGTTCAGTAAGGTTTTTAGAACGGACAAGGTACATGTTGCAGGAAGATGTAACATTGGTAATGTGCACTTAAAACAAGAAAATGGAGCATACAGATTATATGTATAATTGGAATTGATGGATTGCAGTTTTAGGCGTGCAATGAAATAGCAATTCATTTTGTAGTCTGCCCACTGTGAATTAACACTGTGTGCCAAAATTTCCATAATGTAATGTTTATTTGTCTGGAAGGACCTTTTATACATTTATTTGTGCATAATTAGCGTTTTCCTGGAACAGCAGAACACAGCAGGAAGATGGAGGAACAGTGTCCCTGTAAGTTTAGCTCTTTTTACTTGCAAAACTGTGATGAAAATTTCCGTGTGACTGAAGCAGTAAATGCTGATGTGCTGGACATAGCAATTACATCTCTGATTAATTTATTTACTTCTTAAATTGTCGCATTATTCGCATGTAGTCGTTTACCCGCTTTTCGGGAATTCAGAATGGGTCCGCATGGCTTTGCACGCCCCAACGCGCTGTCTGTGGACGTCGACACGATTTGAATCCCAGAGGATACATAGGAGCGTAGCTTCGTGACATGACTGCTAATTAGTAGCGATTGATTTTTCAGGCTGCTTTCCAAAAGAGTACATGGTAACATTTTGATTGCCTATACCAATGGACATTGATGCTGTAATTACAGCCATTCGCACGCGGCTATTTCTAAATATACAATCCGTGGTAGTTTTATGTGATACGTACAAGTTTAAGATTGTAGCTCCCTTTCATAAACAGAAATATTAACAAAAGAGTAACCCAGTGCATGTGTGCAGCAGAAAGCAACTGACAGTGGACCATGTGTTATTGTTATTGATATTTACGTTTCGTAGGCTTGCTTCATTGGATGGATGTTCTCTGGCACTGTCTGCATGTCACTGTCTTCGTTGGCCACGAGGTGGACGTCTCGTCGGGCATTTGTGCCGGCTGTGTAGCCAACGACGTAGGACACTTGCAGACGACGATCGACCATTTGCGTATTTGTGAGCTACGCAAGGCGAGGAATTGTTTCCGGTTCATCGGACTGTAATGCTCATACGGCTGAGCCGGATACAGGTATTTCTTTGCAACATACTGGCTTTTGGGGTGGATGGTGCCAAAGTTGTCCGTGCTTGCCAATCCGATATCTAACATGATGCGTAGGAAGTCTCTGCTGTATGTGTGGAGTCTGGTGCGCACGCGGTACTCGTTCGATTGTGGGTACTGTGGGACTCTACAGCGCGTGTTGCCGTCGTCATCCACCAATTTCTGACACCGTTGATTGGCTGTGTGGGTGGAAGACAACGGACATTAAGAAGAAGCTGCATGCAGTAAGGAAATGTGTACAGTCGTTGTACAGACATACGGACAGTGCAGTATGCAAGGAGGCAATCAAAAGCAAGAGGTAAGTGTACAGTAATGGAAGTGCTGTTCGTTCTCATCACCTTGAGTGCAGGAGTGTGTTTGCAATGTCTGTGCCAACTCTAGCATTCTGTAGATGTCATCGACATCTTTGGCAAGGCCAGCCTCGCACAGTTCATCCACGCCGTCTTTCAAGATAGCTTTTGTCTCGCAGGTGACACGCTGTATGGAGACATGTTCTTCTTCGTCATGCAAGAGGAGGAGACCATGTATATGATTCTTGCCTCCTTTGGCATTTGTGGATTGTTGTTCGCATCGCTCCCATAGTTCTGAAAAGTGAGAATGGATAAATGTAATTTTGAGGGCTCACGACTCTGTAGGTAATTGACATTGCATTCAATTTGAGTTCACGTTACGTTTTACGGGTCCGGACGGTTGACTTCTCGACTTCAGTGTCCATTCGCGTATGTAGTGGCAGGTCCTCTGCCAGGATCGGGTGGTAATGCAGCCGTAGTTGGTGAACGCTTCGTTCAATTTTGTTTGATCTTCATTCCTTGAAAAACAGGAGATGTAAGTTGTGTATGTGTACTGGAATTATTATCTCCTTGGAGCCCGCAAAGATGTCTGTTCCCTCGTACTCAACTGTGCCTGATTAAGTTAATAACTGCTTCATTAACATTGATGCGTTACTAATTTTAAATTGAGCCTGTAAACAAGTGTAGCGTATCCTCTCTATTGTCGAGGACGATGTTAGCAGAAATATTGATACGTTTACGGAAGCTTTATTTCTTACATATGGGTTCATGCCACTGCCTGTTTTCCTGCAGTTGGGTGTTGTGCTGTTGTTACTGCAATTCGCATCTCATTTTGTTTATCGGAGATGTACACCTACATAGGTGCATACATAGATAGATACACATCTGCTACAGCATGGAAGGTTGCATTGCGTAAATGATATTACCAGTGGAAATGTTCAATGGCGCGGCGAATAGGTGCAATACCCAACGTCTCTGAATCATTGCAGGTATTGATGTAGAAATACGTCGCTTCACCTGAAAGAGTTTGAAGGAGAGAGTTGTATATCTGCTGAATACAATATACTTCCTATGAGTAGTTGCTTTGTAGAGGTCAACGCACCTTCCTGTCGTACGAGGGCACGTAGCTGGGATACTTCTCGTCTAGCGTCCATGTCTCCATATGGCAGAGCGTCTTGGTAGGCAAGTTTTGTATCCTGTCCAACGTTACGATGCAGAGCTTCGACTCCGCGTCTTGACACCAAAGTGGCGGAAGTGCTGTTCAGCGCAGAATTGAGGATTACGTTAAACGCAAAGTGAGTGTACTTCTGGCTGGTTGATGTAAGTAACGAATGATCGTGCATTTGTACATTCATGTGTGCTTTCAGAGATGCAAGTCCATCCTGTGTAGGTAAATTTAACGTTTCAGAGGAAAGACATGGAAGTAAGGCGCAACAGTGTTATAATGCGGAGAGAATCCAGTCACACACATACCTGTTTCTTGAAGTTTGATGAAAACATTGCCGATGGTATTGCGCCAATCGGTGCCTCGTGAGCCGTTGTGCAGAAAATTTCCGGAAAGAGCATTGCCTCCGGGTACAGGAGACCGACCGACTTGGGCGTATCGACAGAGAGAACCTGCTGCAAAACTGATTGAAGTCGCACTGGCGGTTTTGAGGAGAAGCGAGCTGATCTTTTCACCATTAGGACATCATTCAGCAGAAACTGGCCCGACGTGTTTTCATGTGCTGTAATTGAAAGGAGCACAGTTGGTGTGAATTGGCGCAAGACAACTATGTATGTAATTCTCTGATTCCAGAAGGTCTATGTGTAGATGTCACTCATTCATTAACGCCATATAGCGGTTGTGCTGTTGGTCGATGTGTAACTGCAGTGTGAAGTGCTGTTCATTGTTCCACTCACTGAAGCGGTACGATCGTATCCTGTGCTATGTTATTGAAGGTTGCAAGCAGTCATGCGCGTACATTGACATACCTGTGTAGGATGGTTGCTGAGATGCATCTGTTGACAGAGGAACGGAGTTAAATCTGCCTGCCAGTGGTAGTAGTGGCACGTCGTCGAAGGCCTCATCCATCTCGATGTCGTCAGGAATTAGAACGTGTTCAGCGTTGCCGTCTTGTGGATTGAGCTGCTGTTGTTGTGGCAATTGAGGAGCCATAGCAGGCAACGGACGGGCATCTGCAAGTCTACGACGCTGTGGTTGATGATGTGGTTGTCGTGCCACCCACTCCAGGAAGAACATTTGGCGATCTCCCTTGAGAACAGCATTAGCATGATGTGTGCAGATGGCAACCTGCAATGTATTTAAGCCTGAATGAATGCTATGTAAATGTAATCTTTTGGAAATGTTGCAGTTACACCTGAAGCATTTGCTTCTCGTGGAAATCAGCAACCTGTAAGTTTACGCTACCTTCATAAGTTATTTTTAATGCAGATGTATATTTACCAGACATTGCCGTTCTCCAGGAAAGCCATGAGGGCATCGCCATCTGATTTTGGTTGTTGACATGCATACACCTTGCAACGAATGGCAGCATATCAGACGGGCGTGAGGAGTAGCTGAAATGGAAGGAGTGGAGATTAGTCATGTTCTGTGTTGGGTTATAATACACCATCATTGTAGTGCATTGGAGCAGGATCACTGCCGGTGCTGTGACCGTTTTGCGTACCTCGAACAAGGAATTTGTCGTGATGACGACATTTTATTTTCGTCTGCCCCCCGCAGCTGAATACGGCCTCCATGGTTTCCTTCCAAGTTTTTTCGTCTCTCACGTAGACAGCAGTTGTTGGATGTGCTACGGAGGTGTTGTGCCATTGCCAAGGCATGTCTGGCCAACGAAATCCAACAGTGAAGACGTAATTCTGGTTGGGCACGACACGAATGGCTCCTGCCCATCGCTTTGTGTACCTGAAATGAAGAGTTAGCAGTATTACGTTGAGGCTGTAATTGATTTTGGAGTGCTGCACCTGTTACGTGATGCTTGATTTGTTCTTGACAGTTGTTGTCATGCTTACCGACTTTCAGGGAAGGTGAATTCATCAGCAAGAATGTCGTCGTTGTTCCGGTTCCTTGCGCGTTCAATGCTATGAGAGGAGGGTATTACAACGTCACTGTAGCACTGTCCATTTTGCATCAATTACTGCCGAGGTAGGTGAAACTTACGTGTTGATGATGACGACGTTGTTGTTGTTGAATATTTCATCATGTATTGGTTCATTGGCTGTGAGAACAAGGACACCAGGTACGTATTGGTCGGCTAGGAACCAGGTCAGCACATCTGCAGCTCTCTCTCCGTGCACATCAACGTTGTTCGTACCTGCGTACTGTCTAAGTGACGTATCAACTCCATTCAGAAGTTGTAACAGAATGTCCTCACTTCGCGTTGTGCTCTTTGAACTTGTTGTTCTTGCGGCGATTGACAGTAGGCGATGCAGTAGACGAGTTGCTGGCCGGTCAATATCATCTGCAGGTGTTGACACAAATTTAAGTATGGCCTCTTTCAACTGCCAGCAGTGGCAGAGCATGTGGACTAGCAGCATGGCTAGCGACCCAGGAGGTGTCATGGATGGGACTTCGTCCTCATTCTGCGGTAGGGAACGTGGCAGAGGAACGAGATATCCACAGTGTCCAGCTGGTTGCTCACTGCTGTGGATGTGCGAGCGATGGTGATCAAGCAGGTTGCGTGTTTGGTCGTTGGTTCTGCTACTTGAATTCAGAATGGCCATTTCTGCAGCATCTGATGGCGTTATGTAGGTTCCTGGAAGTCCAGGGCAGTAGTTTGAGAGATAATGTTGGATATGACGGTCCACAAAGTCTGGTGAGAAATTGTCGCTTTGTGCCACGAAATTCCGAATGTCCGGTCTGTTGTGCATTACCATGCCATATGTTAAGTTTTGCTTGTCGCTGGTCTCATATCCTGCTCTCTGTTTTGCTATTTGGAAAGTGGACAGGCCGGACTCTGATCCTTTCATTTTGAAGACGTCGTATGTTGCATTGAAGCGACCTGCCTGTCCGGCTTTCTCAATGTTGGCTGAAAGCGACACCGGAGCAAGAAGTTCCGCACGTCCGGAATCTATGTCGCCATAGATGGGATGCCTGGCCATGTGGACGAACATGTCGTTCTGTGGGTGAAAGTGCTCCGCGCATATGACAATGGCGAGACCAAGAAGATCGTCGCAGAGGAGGGAAGGCATTACAGTCCAGAAGAGGAATTTTTCGGTGTGTGGAAAGTCTGGTCTAGCACATAGGAGACCTTTCAGTCGACGTTTGAGCTGCTTCGGGACAACGAGAAAGTTTTTGAGGTATTCAAGCGCTGGAATGAGGCGTGTTTGATGTAATGATAGGTCGTCAGGATATCGCCAGCAACCTGCAGGACACATGACATCGGGTACAGGGAAGTCGTTCAGCAGTGCCTTAAGCTGTTCCAAGTCATGTGTTGCGATTTTCAGCAGCATTTCGCGATAGATGTAGGTTATATCCCTAAATTTGGACGGACTGTTTCCAATGTTGATGATCTGCTGGCAATGTTGGTGTCGCACTTGGTGCCACATGACTCTAAGGGAGTCGGGGAGGAAGTCCATCAGTGCTCTAGCGGTTTCTTCACCATCGCACGTCAGCAGGTTCGACCACAGGTACGCTGGCCAGCAAGTACGCCACTGCAGCATTGAAGTTGATAGCATCTCTCTACAGTGGCAGCAGGCCATCGCGCCTACACATTGGCCACGACGATTGCCTACATTGTGCAGATGGAGTGGCGGCTGAACAGGTGCGAGTTCTATCGGATAGTGTACCGTGCTAGACCTGGAGCACACGTCACATATGTTGTAGATTGGTGGAGGGTGAGCGATTGGTTGTGGAACTTCCTCAATAGGCGGGATGACACCTGGGCAGGTGGTCCTTCTGTGTCCTGCAACCTGGTAGTAGGGAAGCATACGCAAGGCAATAGCACAGTTGAAGCATTGACAAACTTTCCATTGCTTGCAGTTATTAATAGCAGTCATAGTAGTAGGTATTGTAAATGTATGTCTGCATGTAGGAGAAATTCATATCAGTTGAAGGTATATCCTACTGATTGCAGCAGTGATGAGCGTGTTGTAGCCTTTTATGCTGCGTTGAACGGACAATTTATTTATCTTTGCAGGTTCTGTGCACGCTTGTATTTGTGATTGTTATTTGAGCATGGGTTACCTTACAAGGAAGTGTTACACTTTTTGTTCCTGAAGTTATGGTGAAGGAGTAAGTCATTCCAGGTAGGTAGTTATTGCTTTGAGAATTGTTGCAGGTCTAGGCAATATGTAGTGGAATGTGTTGTTGAGTCGTTGAAGGCCAATTGCAGTGAGACGATCGTCACCTTCTTCACAAGCTGCTCATCTATTTGCATTACAGTTATTGGAATGTGGATACGCATTTCAGTCGACACCCAGCAGTGTCGTTCTAAATTATTTAACGGTAACATAATGTTGTTAACTGTCGTGTTGAAGAGATTGGCTTAACAGTACTCCATACTTACGCCACAGTTTGAGCATCTCATGATACGGCGTAGTCGTGGTCTTCCGACTGGTCGAGGCTAAAGTGGAAAGTAGGAAGAGGAAGGTCATTTTTATATAGCAATGCGGCAGTTTATAGGCAGTTGTAATGGCTACGTCACGTGTAAGCGAAGTGTACTATCGTATATGTTATGTTTCAGAATTGGTTGCATGTGTCACACTGTTGTGAGAAGTGCGTAAGGAGGTTCGGGACAATAAACTCAAATTTCAAAAAACGTATGAATTGAACAGATTTTGGATATGTTGTAGGCAGAAGGTTGTAGAATAAGAATATGAAACAAAAAAGTGAGGTCACCGTATTAGTTGGGGCAGAAATTGGGGGCAAATAACCCCTACTTTATGGGGTCAGAATTGTAAGCATACCAGTCAGGCCGGCAACTTGTCATCTTTTAAGCTACAAATCTCTATTTAATCACATCGATGTAAACAGGCATCAGCTTTTACATAATGTAAAAAGGAAAAGATGATCTTGAAATAGTTATTTGTTGCTACAAGTTTTTTAACATGGTAAGTTATGATCGATTGGGATGTAACAAGTACGTATTTCAACTTCTTGAAAACGTATGATCTTGTTCAAATAACAGGTAGGTATTCATTATAAGGTGTTCTATCTATTGCCAAAATAAAATTTGGGGGTCACCACCGTCGTCATTGTTTTGTGAAATCATGTTAAACACAAATTTCGATCAAAATCCTGATGTGGGCAAATAGTAAGATTGTCAGGCAAGACTGTCACCTTACTAAAAATGTTTCTGTACTACATAGTGATTAAGAATCCAATGAAAAACTTCTTTCTGGAAAATCTGTTACTAAATAATTGTGTTAGAGCAATTGTCCCACAAGGACACATTACAGCACAACTTTCGACACAAACAAAAGTTCAAAATTTGTACTCCAGATACTTGAGTCATAATTAAGTTCTAAAAATGAAAGATTTCAGAATGCATAATCACAAATAATGGAGAGTTATTCAGAATGTCAGCAGCGTGTAGATAAATTTTGCGCCACAAGCATGGCAATAACATCCTGAAGCCATGTTTGAATGCGATTGAAAAGGAGGCTGGATTCCAAAATGGGGGATATTGTCGTGAACCTCCTTAATGTGAACATGAATTGTAGAATGCAATTTATCTGCCTGGTTTCGATCGTTGTGCTACAGCCTGGACTGAGTCTTGACATAAGAAATTGTTTGATAAGGTTATGATGTACGAAAGTAGAGGTAGCAGTAGCACGTCACGGTATAACTGATTGCGAGGACATGTCAGGAAGGCTGGGATGCATGAATGTGGGGCAACCTCTTTGCTTTTTTGTATGTATCAAGTTGCAGGAAATCTGAGATGGTGTAGCACCGTCCTATGTTTGTTACAGATTTTGAAGGTGATTTGATGAGACAGTGCGAGCAGCAGCATGTGTTTTTTTTTCAGGGTGTAGAAATGCCTTGACTTTATTTCAGGCCTGTGGTGTGTAAGGTGCGAATTGTTTTCCCTGCCACCTGACGCAGTCCTTTAAGGCGACCTGTTTTAAATTTCATCTTGAAAAATTGCGTTTGAAATAGTTTGCAGTAGTGAAAGTTCTTTCTGTATATAACTTTGTGGCAGTACAGGTGGACTACCTTCAATTTCTGTATGACGTTGTCGTGAGTAGTCCATGTGAAGAAGTTGAACTGTAACTGTTTGAGGAACTGTTTCACGTTTTCAGTAAAGTGTGCTGCTGTTACTGTTTGCAGGTTGTTGCGTGGAATGGTTGTGACGGAAATATGTGGTATATCATCAGCTGTGCAGGACGGTGGGAACTAGTACGCAGTTAAGGAATTGCGGAAGGGAGCATGCAGCAAGTTACGCAACCTTGTTGACGGTGTTGCACGTTCATGGAGAGCGTTGCTAATACGTACTGTTCCTTACCATGATTGGAGAACTGAGCGTCTTTATGAGAATTCAGTATGGCATTCGCGAAATGGACACATCCGTAGAAAGCGACGCAAGTGACCAAGGCATTTGTTCCATGCTACCAGCGAAGGACGACGAAGTTTTCGATTCACAGTGGATGTTCCTGCATGGAAGTAAGTGTGTTGTAATATAATGCAATGCAATGTAATGTAATGTAATGCAATGTAATGTAATGTAATGTAATGTAGTAATTGACAGCGTCCAAACGAGCAATGCCCTTCAACTTTACATTTTATAATAATTGCAATACATTTGAATT
>OFHS01004916.1:0-12835 GCA_900245855.1 Calvadosia cruxmelitensis
AAGAAGAAGCTCACGTGAAAGAGATCTGCGGCATTGCTTATCAATTTCATCAAGAGTTCTTTGACAAATTGGAAGAGATTCACGGCATAAAGCTGGAGAATATTGTATATTACAAGGATGAGACACATTATTTCGTCATGACCGTGTCAAAGAACAGCCTGTTGACAAAGGGAGCACTGCGGAAGGTAATGAGTTAAAGCAGGCAGTCTGCTGAGTGCTGATTTAGCATTTGTTAATATAATAACATGTAATGCAGTAGCTCTCAAAGTTTGACAAACGCACTGTTTCAGAATCAAGTAGTTTTACCAGATAATAGCACAATCCGTTTCCTGGATGGTTGCTGATAACATTTGTTGACATGTCTGAAGTCGATGGGCATCAACAGGCTCGGTAGCTCAGCTGGCTGTGATGCAGATAACATACATATTGACATCGAAGGTTGTGCGTCAGCATATGAGTGATGTCAGAATCATCACACTTGTGTGATTAGGCCTTTTATCATCACTTTGCCAACGTCCCCAAAGGATTAGCCTCGTCAAGTACAGTGTAACCCTGTTAGTATCATCTCGGTCAATACCACAACCCGCTTAGTATCACTTCAGTTTGAGAACAAAGCTATGTCAGAATCAACTATTCGTACCTGCTTAATATCACGATTTAACTGGAAAGCCATAGCATAGTGTTTTTTAGGAGGTTGCACTGAACTTTGTTCGTGCTTTCAACATTTCCTGCAATAATATGCGATCACAAATGTTGGTGATAATATATTAATAATGGGTTTAACCTTCTGTTTCGTAAAGACGTTGGAGTTAGAAAGTAGGGCAACTTAGCTGTAATAAACTTTAAATTTTATCTTTGCAATTTGTTCATTCTGCATTGTTCTGTTGTAGGATTATGCTGAGCCAAAACAGCTACTTGATAAAAGCAATGTGGACAAACAAAAGCTAATTGAAACTGCTTTAATTGCTGTCAAATATGCCACTAATAACGAGTTACAATCGCTGGAGTTGTCAAAGAATCCCGATGGATCCCCAGACATCGCCTGCTTTGACTTTACGTCAATCAAGAAGGCAGCTAATACATCCCGCATCATTGAACGAAAAGGCAGGAAACTGTTGATGGCATTAGTTGGAGACAGTGCATTGGAGGTATGTAGCACATAGCTATGTGATTTGTTCTACTGCTGCTGTTGTTGTTGTTGTATGTCACTGTGAGCCGTCAAAATTGCCGACTTTCTTGGTAGTACAGCAGTTCATTTCATGCAAAGTGGCTCCTGTTTTGGAAGGTAATTGGCATGCTCCGTAGGAACTACTTCTATTTTTGTTATCACCTAATAGAACGTGTTTTTCCTGTTGTGAGACTAGTCCTTTGTTTACTTCATTGCTTGCAATAATAAGCAAATTGTCTCTTCTTTTGTCCTTGTAGCCGTTTTGGCCCACTGGCTCCGGTTGTGGACGTGGCGTGTTGTCGTGTCTTGATACAGCTTGGATGATTCGTGGATTTGGTGTTGGTACCCCACCAATGTATCTGCTCAGGGAAAGAGAAAATATTTTCAAACTCCTGTCTGGCGTAACAAACAGTGACTTGCAGAAGAATTATGGCGCATTCACAATCAATCCAAAAACACGCTATCTCAATCTCAATATCAAATCTGTGATGAACATGAATGCCCTGAAGAAATTGTATGACACAGATGATCACGAAGCTGACTTCACAGTTGCAAGCCCGCTCAAGCCAGGCAATGATTTCAACAAAGTGTTTGTCAAACCAACAAAGCAACGCCGAAAATCAGGTGGGCTTTATGGTAGTGAGAACAAATTGTTAAATTTGCTGTTGATTTTCGACTTAATCTACTGAGCCATGACACTAGAGACTGCATCATCATTGTATCGAGTTTGTTAATTTACCATCGGTCCATCTCTATTGATACAATGATTTTGCCAATGTTATCATTGATTTTCCTCATTCTATTCTCGTTTGTTTGATGCGATTGTAATTCGCTCATATCCGACATGATATTAACAGTAATTCAACGATTTTGGGATTTTTAATTAACCGATTGCAATAATCGATTAATCAGCCGTTAACTACAGATAACAATAGAACAATGAACAATAGAACAACTAAATTAGCAAGCAAGGATTCAATGAGTATTCTTTCAGCAGTCACTGGATACGCAACTCAGCATTTGGTAAATGAAGCATTGAAATCACATAGGTAATAAAATCTTGTTGAAATTCTACTCGCCGAATGTTTGGCCCTGCTGAGATTCAGATCATTTTCTTGCAATTGGTTCAATTAACCGCTGAAGCACTGTTCACTATTGCTGGATCTTCTGTGTGATGTATGTTTCCAGACAAATCTAGTTGAATTGTCGTTAAATTACACTTGAATGCGATACATTTGTTGCTAGTTGGGTACCTTTTAAAGATGCATGAACCCATGTTTGCTATTTAGTAATCTTTCGAACATTTTTTTGTTTTGTAGGTGGCAAACGTTTCCTGCTCAAGAAAAACAAGCGGAAATCAGACCGGACTGAACTAAGAGAAGCTCAGCATGTTTCAAAGGCAAAAGAGATTTGGCAGGAAAAAGAGCAACCTGATGAGGAACAGCTTCCGGTGAAGAAGAGAAGGCCATCTCTCGCAAGCTCATCCGGATCTTCCAGCATGGAAAGTATTCTTGAATCAACAACTCCAAAGCCAGCCATGGAAAAACAGCGAAGCATGTCTAGCTCGGCTGATGAAAAATACAGCCCCAAACCCCGTCCTCCAAATCAGCGCAGCTTCAGCTTCTCTGAGTCAATCGATGAACTGGCGAATGGAAACGGTACAGCGAACGGTGACCAAGGTGTTGGAAATGAGTTTTCATTTCACCTTGAATCAGCTGAACATAAACGGAAGCCAAGGCGCAGCATCACATATATGACCTTCTTGGACGAAGAGGAATTATCACGCGAAGAGGACAAGCTGCACAATAACCTCGAGATGAACATGGGGGGAAAGTTGGAGAAAATCTTAAAGAAACGTGAGAGCATGAATGAAAAGAACAAGGAAAAAGTCGCTGCCAGAAAGTCCCTTGCGAGAGCAAAACGCAGATTAAACAAAATGGGGAAGTCACAAAGCAGCGATAGTGATCAAGATAAGGAAAATGCACATCAGCCTTCAGTGAATGCAGAACAAAATGGTGAGAAGAAGCGTTATGATCGCGGAACTTTCCAACGCACCATTAGCCTTTCGTCAGGAAAACGGAAAGCAGGAGAGTCCCAAAAATCAACACGAGAATTGATTGCGGAAGCCGAAGCGCGCTTCACAGAACTGCCAAAAGACCCGACTGCCAACAACAATTCTGCCAGTGTTCCAAAACGAAAAGCACCAAATGCAAATGGAAATTACGAAGAGTTAAAGGAGACAAACACTCGTAATGCTACTGGCGTGATGGCCGGTAAAGATGTTTCTGGTGTTACTGTGCGCCGGAAACATAAGAATGCAAAACATGAGAACCCGTTGTTTGACGGTGGATTGCCTTCTAGGTTAGTAGGAAGATATATCAATCCCAATTCATTTGTATATCGTAGACGGATGTCCATTTTAGCTCGTCAAAATAAAAGGCGATGAACTCAAAGAGGACTGCCGACTGCCACAGCAGTTTTATTTATGCATGTAGCTTAATTTTCATTGTTTGGCATAACCAAGCTGGAGTGGATGTGTACATGTTGATGAATCCAAACGTTTTGGATTGTAGAAATAAAGACTTGGTCAAAGTTAAAGCTTTGCTATATTTGTTCCTTCATTTGTTATGTCTTGTTCTTCAGTCACTTCCCTGCGGCTATCAAAATAGGCACGGTGCTCGCCAGGATCAGTCAGTGGAATGCTTAAGATTTTCTCATCAGTAAAACTGTATCTGTGCTATCCAATAGTAAGCTCCCCGTCTTGGTGGATTATTTTCAACTTGAACAATAGTTTACCCAGTCTCATGAACATGCTTGTTCACTTTTGAACTATGCCTTTGAGGGCCACCATTTCTACCAAAGTTTAAAACAGAAATATTTGAAATGTCTCGTTTCACATTCATTTGAAAATTTCTTGGGAAATTCATTCTGCACTATTTCTTTCATGAAGTGCAAGGTACGACAGGAACATATTGGAATATGAAAAGTGTTAACATTTCAGTCATGATGACGATGTCCTTTGATTTCTGCCGTTGCAGGGAAGAAGCAGAGGCTTATGGCCACAATGCTTCCGTTGTGCATGCGCTGATGCCTCAGTGGCATCTTGACATGCCACACAAGAAAGACAATGCATCCGCCGTTCAGTACACTGCTGGCATTGCGGCACTAGCGTTGATTGCATGCCCACTGTTGATGAAATGCAACAGAAAGCCAGGTAGTGTTTCTCGAACTGGAAGTGGGTTGACAAAATTGCCAGCGCAGCGAACACTATCTGACAAGAAAGAGACAGAAGAGGTAGCTATTCTTCTTTAAATCAGTTTAATTTACAGAAATTGCCTAAATTTCTTGGCTCCGATAGTCACGGCAATGACGGCATCCCTTACTGCTGTTCTTGATGTCTAAATTATCATTTTATTCGATTCATGTTATTTTAAATACATTATATTGAATATTTGCAATTTTGCATCTCAGTGAAGTTTGTTGTTTCCTTCTTTGAATTCTGTTTTATTTTCTATATCTCAGTTGTCGCTCAAACGAGCTGGAAGCGTCCGAAAGGCTGTTCAACAGTACAAGAACATTATTGAAAAGGAAGAACAAGAAACAGGAGTGTTTCATTCGTTTAAGCAAAAACGCAAAGAAAGTCTCGGGTAAGAAAGCCTCTTGAAAATATATCTGATTTGTGGCTGATTTAGCTACAGAGGCTTATCCAGCAAAATTCTATAAGGAGGCACACAAGACAATGTCCAAAGGACGTTTCCTAAGCAACGGGGGCGTGCGGGCACACTTATACCTTTTACCATGTTCGAAACCAGCTACACAGCTACATGTTACAATCAGGTGACTACGCAATGACGACATCAAGTTCACACTGACCACGCGTCAGCCACTACATATTCGAAGGACTTTAGGGAGCGTATGCCTTGTATGTGTTCCAAGTGGAATTTCTGTTCTCAACTTGTGATTATACCAAGAGGAAGAGCATTGTGAATTTATACTATACCACTACAGATTGAAGTTGTGTTTAATGTATTGTGATACATATATGTGATATACTGTATATAATAAATTCACAGCAGGTTACAAAAGTCGATTTAGTTAAATTATTTGCCAGTGGTGTGTTTCCATCCAGGAATTTGTTCTTGGGTAGAAGAATGTTGATATATATCCGACACATGCCAATATTGCAATGTTTAGACTTGACATTTGTAAAAAAATGATCTTGTAAGATGCACTCTTTGCAACTTCTATTCACAGGGTCGACGATTACGATGGCAAAGAATTTGATGAAATCGACAATATTGACGCATCGTATGGTCCCAAGGAAATCGTTGATTTGGAGAGAGCATTTTTATCTGAGGAACTTCTCCCAAGGAATAAATCTTCCGTTGGCAAGGTGACGTTCACTTTGCTACATAGAATTCTATGTGTCTTTTTAACTGGTGCCATGGTTCTGATTGTCGTTGTGCTGAGCCTTCACTACACGCTGGTGTGAAACAGCTGATTCATCACTGATGCCAGGCAATCTGCTGTTAAAACTGCCTACTAACATTGACGTCGTGTAACATCTGTTGCAACACTAACTCAGCTAACACAGATTAACCCTTGCTCACCTGCCTATTGTAGATCACGCAGTACAGGCGACTGTTGTGCAGAGAATATCCCATCTCAATTTGAATCGGATTGTTGTATTTACAAATTATATTTGTAAATAGTGTAGAAATTATACAAACCTTAAGTAGTTTATCTTGTACTTAAACTTGCAAGTCTTAGAATGATTTATTTGGATTTTTATTGTAGGAAATTTGGAATGTTTTGTTATCTATATTTCAAGGCAATATACAAATTCCATTTTGTGGTTTTTGGATGCCGCATTGTTTTACATAACGAGCTATTTAATTATGTAACGACAAAGCAGCTAGCTGCAGCCGAAGCACTTTGTGATTTAGTTGGACTTCAAGCCACTTTGTCAAGTGGGCTTACCATATTTAAACCTGAAAATGACTACGCTGATGTTGTAGATTACATTCACAAGAGATGAGGATGTTGTAAAGAGTGATATTTTATTGAGGAAAAACCTGAGATTTATACACATGCTGTGAAATTACATTACAGAGTTTTGATTTTATATGATAAGAGATCAGCTGAGATCTTGAAGAGGAAAATAGTTTTATTTTGTTTCTCTTGTGTCTTTCCTTTCTGTGTCGTTTCTACTGCTTGATCTGCTACATGCACGTCGATTGCCTTGCATTGTTTGAGATGACACGATGACACAGAATCTAGTGGGGGTTGGTTTGCAACTATTTATAAGATATCTGTTGACACCTGTTGGCGACATTCTGTGACATGGATGGTCACAACTATAGATTATGTCAATGATTTAATGGATCTAATCACGACACAGCAAAACAGCAGGAGTTGCGTGGATACCGTTCTGCCGTTTAGATTGCTGGTATAGTATGATGTCACTTTGCCGTTTTGTTTTTAATTTGAAATTTCTGGCAGTACATTATTTTAATGGAAGTATTTTTGGAGCTTTTAGGATTGTTGAGCACACCATATTGGATAGAATTCCGCAGACAGTTTTTTCACTAAAAGATGCTGAAAATTGACAAAGGTACGTTTATTAAAAGCCCGTTGTCACATATTTGTTTTTACGGCAGCCTCAAAAATGTAATTATCCTTTTCATTTAACAACTCATTGACAAAGTCTTATTTTACATTCATATTCATGCAAAGCAAAACACCCCTTCATTTATAATCAGCTGTTTGCTAACTCGATCCATTCTGATGTGCTCAGAAACTGATACAACTTTAAAGGCCTCAGTTCTTCATCCATCACCATTCTATGCCAGTTTTCATGTTTTTCCCCTTTCATTATTTCAATGTATTAGTATAACATATCTTGCCAATAATTTAAATTTCTCTGATTCTGTTTTAACGCAGGAATTGCCAACTGGGATCATGTTGAGGATATCAATCTTGGAATTGCTGAATGAAAACACGTATTCTGTTTCCTTCACCGTTTTGCAGTTGCTTATCCATCTTCACAGGTACCTTGTTCATTTCTCTGTTTTTCTTTCTGGCTTTTATTTACTCTAGATTGTTGCTTCAGTTGTGATAAGCTCTACACAGGGTGTCTGATACCCCACCTCAATGATCTGCGTCTGACGCTATGCCAAACATAATGCGTGAAGCCTACAACAACACCGGAAACAAAATAACTTATGCTTCTTGGCCACCTAAGCCGGCTGACCCAACATACCCATGGCAACAATCCTAGATCCAGACCACCAGCTCTCTTGTACAGTTGTTACATGCTCAACGGCTTGTTAGAGCATCCTCTAATGTTGTTTGGTCCCTTTATTGTACTGTGGTGATAATTGCTATTATATCATGATTGTTAATTTTGTAATTTTTGCTTTGTACATTTTCAGGGACATTTTGGCGCATCTCAATGAAGACAAGTACTACCGGGTGAATTTGCAAAATCAAACAGTTGAGAAACATCTTTGGAATGTGGTTGCTGGCAGAAAGTTTTTAAAGTATCTTGGCTGGACCAAGGTATGACTGGAAACTTGCATGTGTTGCTGTTGCTGTGATTGGTAGAACACTGTAAACCCATTCAAAGTCCGCGTTGTATTAGTAATAGCTGATTTGAATTCTAACGAATTTGTTGACTGATTGTGCACATTCCCTCTTTTGCATCATTATGGAAAGCCTAAACATCATGTGTGACAATAATGTATTGTCTTATTTTGTTGATAGAAGATTGCCAAAATTCGGTAGAGATTTTATTCCTGTCATATTGAAAGCAAATCATTCAATCTCTATGTGGGTAAATAACTAGCTTTGTAATTTCTTCAATAGTTTTCATTTGTTGAATCTACAGATTGGCAACTTTCTCATGCTGTCAAAAAGCACCAATGTGCAAGAATGCTGCATGATCCTTGAGGAAGGAATCAAGTACGTGTCAGACGCTTTATTTCGTTGTACAGTGAAACCGGTCTATAATGGTCAATTTTAAGGACCTGAGGAAAATGACCTTTATAGACAGGTGGCCTTTCGGTCCAGGTTGATTTCTATAGAAAGTATCATTTTGGGGTTATGAAGAGTGGTCTTTATACACAGGCGGCTGTTCTATCTATAGACTATATATTGACTGTAGACAAACTGCAAAAGTCAACGTCTTTCTGCCTCAAAAGGGACTCTGGTGTAACACATTGACTGTACTACAATTGTACAATTTTTGCATCTTTCAATTTATAACCATCTATGAGCAAATCTATTCTCAATTTGATGATCTGATTGAGTTATGTGTAATTAAACAAAAGCAGGTGTAATTTGAAAGTGACTAGGATATTGCCTGTTATTGAATCCATGGCCGTCAACCCTTGGCCCATTAAAGGCATGTCAGCCGACTGTTTGTAGTACAATCAAACCTGTATTAGCCGCCACCTCTGTAGAGCAACTACCTGTATATAAAAGTCACTCTTCATAGCCCCAAAATGACATTTTCTATAGAAGTCAACCTGGACAGAAAGGCCACCTGTCTATAAAGGTCATTTTCTTCAGGTCTCAAAGATGACCATTATAGACAGGTTTCACTGTAGTTATTCTCTATGAGATTGTAAGCATCTTTGTTATTAAAATAGAACGATTATTTGTCAAGTCATTCCAACCGTTGTTTTTATATCAACATTGTTATCTTTCTGTTGGTGTTTCTCTGTGATCAGATTATGCGAAAAGAGCCGACGGAGTGGAATGCGCACAAAGTCACGTTCCACGGTGGCTGTTGGGAAGGCCCCAAGTTTCAGAGATCAATTTGCCATTCCTGTGTCTCCAATCTTGAGGCGTCGCCAAGAAGCTGCTTTGAACAGCAGTCTTTATCCTGCAACTAGCACCCCGTCAATTCCTGCTTTGGAAATCCCAGAAGACATCTCTAGCAGAAAACAACTTGCCCCACCTGAGAGTGTGTCTGGCTTGTCTCCTGGGTTAGGGGACTCCTACGATAACATTAGTGTCTTGATTGACAACCTCGAAGAGACATCTGTTGACGATGGGGCCATTGTTTTTGCAAAGCAGCAGCCAGTTGACGATTCATACCTTGTTGTTGACTTGAAGCAGGACTTTGTTTGAAGCAAGAATAATTACCTAATTTGAAAATCTCTTTATTTAATTTTATAGACTAGTATCCGTAACGTGGTCAGTTTGCGGTTGAGATGCAATCTGTTTACCCATAGTCAAACTAGATCCGTTTGGTATGCGTTAAAAGAGTTGAAGCAGTAATGAAATTTGGTTTTGTATTTCCACAGTTTTGTAATATTAATCTGGCATTTAGTAGCACAATTATGGTGTTTGAGTATGCACATATTGTAGTGATGAGTGATTGTCTCTCATTGGCGCAAAACACAATGCTTGCAGACAAAGCAAAGGCTTGCATCGAATGAAAATGAAAGTGTGTGCTGTCTGTCACGGCTGCCCCAAGATTCCACAGCGATAGGTGGTATAGCTACTACGGTGATATCTATGCCCGAGCCCACTAAATACCTGATTGACAACAAGCTTGCAGAAGTTAGCAAGCTGAAAGCTCAACAATACTTCTCGGTAATAATTATTTTTCGGAAGAAGCTGATACATTTCACCAACCGGTGTTGAGTCCTCAACTGAAGGAACCGTAACTAAGTTCTGGTAATTATTCTGTTGTTGTTGTCGGGGTCCCGCGCGAACGCAGAGTCCCCACTACCAGAAATTGTACGGTCGAGTTACCCACGTTTGGGGTAATCGTACTGGTCAATACGTCAGAGTGCAATGAACGNGTACCTCGCAGTAGGCGGAACTCCATCATGATCAAGTTACCGCCCCCGTCAGGTAAGTATGCTCTTGGAAAGGCTTCCTACGTTCATATATTTTACGTTATGATTTCTTCATGTGCTGAGTATTTTATTAGATCGCATGCGCACTGTTGCTTTGGTTTCAATCGATTTCTTACGATTTCCGCTTTGTTGAACCCCAGCCAATCGCCGCATAGAGATTGTAGACATTCCTCAGTCAAGTGTAGACTCTCCGCCAATCACAGGCTATAGATTGTAGACTCTTAGCCAATCATTGTTCAGAGATTGTAGACATTTTCTTGTGAACTGTAGACTTTTAGCCAATCATGGCGTAGAGATTGTAGACTCTGTTTTGCACCGTGCGATCTTTGCGATTTGCTCCAAGCAAACAAACATGGAGGCAAGGAAGGCCTACTAGCTAGATGATTTGATTTTGATGTAGCCCAGCTTCGCAGAAAAGACTGTCGAGTGTCGAGCTGCAATCCCAGACTGAAGGGAAGTCATTTTTATTGTTGTTTCTTCGCCTTTCCTGCTGTAATGAAACTATCGACAACATTTACAACGTTTTGCCGCTGGAGAGCCTGGAGTCGCTTGGAGTCGCTTGGAGTAGGCGTTTACGACTGCGTGGAGGTATGCAATGTTGATTCTTGTTTGCTTTCGTTCGCCTCCATAACTGATTTATCGACTCATTTCAGTAACAGTTTGTGTAGTTATATGGATAGTTCTAAGTACTGTGTGCTTTTGTGTTAGAATTATGAGTTAACAGCTCGAGAAAAGATGACCACGTCGTCGTATAATTTCCACCAGAATTATCAACAAGAAGCAACACGTGCAAGATGGCGGACTTGCCAGCATAACATTAAAACGAGGGTGGCCTCACATATGTATAGAACAGATTGTACCGGTTGGAATCATATTATTTTCAACACTCCCACTTAAGATGATTCCACTGTAGGATTACACATATTACCAGTGTTGTAAATACTCGTTACAAAAGTAACGCGTTACACGTTACACGTTACTTTAGAAGTAATTTTGGAGGTAATTAATTACTTTTCTCAGGAAAGTAATTAGTAACGTAATTAATTACTTTTGAATGGTAATGAGTACTTTTTCTAAAAAGTAATTTTCGATTACTCTGACGTTACTTTACCGCTTTGAAAATAAATATTTTCCTTGGATCTTCTATACATTAGACAGCGGCAGATGGAGAATGTTGTCCGTTTCCAATCGCGGCTGCTATTATTTTGAAACAAATGTGTCCCTTGACAGTTGTGTTGACAATGGCAATGCGGTGAAATGTTAACTGCTCAGCATCTTTTGTTGTGATTTCCTCCGTCCCTCGCGACATTTGTTTATGTTGGTTTTATGGCTTTTGTAATTCAACACCTATTCGTCATTCGCATCAGCTATTGTTCTAAGTGTAAAGGTCACACCCATTATCTTTTGATGACAAATTCATGTGAGCAGCTGTGCGTGAAAATAATCAAGACACGTGCTTCCAGCGCTGCGTAGAGTGAAGCGAGAAGGGAAATAGCTTCATATAACACTGCTGCTGTTGGGCATTCGAAAATAAAAGTCGAAAATGCAGCCACTCTATTGGTTTACTATCGTTCTTGGTTATATTTTCAGAGTCTGGCTCTTTTGGGATAACATTTACGATTCACACAGCCGTTCGAATGTCGACATGACTCACTTTATCACTTTACCAAAGTTGCTTGCCCTTGTTTGAAAGAACTGTAGGCTTGGTTATTCTGTTTGTTGTCTGTCTACTTTGGATTGCAGCTGCTAACATAAGATGGACTGAGTGGCAATTTAACGAGCACAGTGGTGCTTCGATTGAAGTTTAAAACATTGAAACAAAATTCGGGACCCGTTCGAGTCCCGGTTTCTAATTTCGGGAAACTGGGAGTTCAATTTCCCGGAAATGCGATGCCCTAGTTTGAACGGCAATGAACGTGGCAATGGACGATGATAATTGTGCTACAGTTGTATTAATAGTTAGAGCAGGACCTTTCTCCCCAAAAAGTAACATCAAAGTAATTAGTAATTAATTACTTTCCAGGCAAAGTAATTTGTACTTGTAATTAATTACTTTTAAGGGAAAAGTAATTTGTAATCTAATCAATTACTTTTTTGGGAAAGTAATTAGTAGTGTAATTAATTACTTTTCGACAGTAATTCTCACAACACTGCATATTACTGCTGCATCAGTCCAGATCTTATTTGTATCTTATGTTGCAACTCAACCTGATGCGTTCAGACAGAGGTCACATGCATGGCTTGTCTGAGTTTAACGAATTTGTCACGTGATAGCCCTTTTGTAAGGATGTCTGCCGTCATGTCATCAGTTGGACAATAAACGACTGTAATTTCTTTATCTGCAACTTTTTCACGGACGTAGTGATATTTGATATCAATGTGCTTTGACTAATGTTCAGAGCGTCCAAGGTGTCATTGCGGGTGATCTTCATGCCTAGGAGGTAGTGAAGCTGGCCTTTATCCTCCATCTTGAACCGCTTGCTCAAGTTCTTCTTTTCTTGGCGTAGCATTGTGTCATCATTAGAGGCCAAAATGATATCGTCGACATAGAGGCATATGATTATCAGCTTCTTTCCGGCCTTCTTTATGTAAATACAGGCATCAGAATTTCCTTGCTTATATCCTTGATTGACCAAAAATTCATTTATGGCTGCATTCCAGCACCTAGCTGACTGTTTGAGGCCATAGATGCTTCGATTCAATTTGCATACACGGTCTGGGTATTTCGCATCTTCGAAACCCTCAGGTTGACGCATGTATATGTCAGTGTCAATCACTCCATTCAGGTAGGCCG
>OFHS01004917.1:0-12832 GCA_900245855.1 Calvadosia cruxmelitensis
GGATGATGCGGGCAGCCTCGTTTCTGTAGTTAATTATTGTATTTAGATGCACGCTGCTTCCTTCTATGGCTGAGCAATAATCGACTTTTGATAGAAGAAAGCCAGAGTAGAACTTAGTTCTGAGTCATCCTTAGTTAAGTACGTTTTATTCTGTACAGTAGTAATAGTTAAGTAGGCGATAAAGAGTAGGGCGCCTAATACCAATCCCTGCGGTACTCTGCTGGCAAAAGGCAATTTAACAGACAAAAAAGTCATCGGAGTAAAAGATTGCATAATCTATGTAAATGAGAGACGATTGAAAACCTCGAAGTACTGCTGTCGATTGCTACAATCTTATTACATTTAACACAACTTCCACAGTTTCTGTTTTAATAATTATTTTGTTTTGCCTTCAAATGATTCCATACTTTTATCAATGTTTCATTAGCTGATAACATTTGAGATTTCTTCAATTTGTTTTGAACTTTCTGGAAGTATAAACCGGCACAGTTCGAACAAGGGAAACAGTCAGTTTTTGTTGTTGCGCACTTCTTCCTGGCGACGGCCAAATATCGATTGTATTCGCTGACCTTGCTTTGGAAATCATCATCTTTGCTTTTCCTTTCTTCAAACGCAATTTTTACTATGTTGTATAACACGAGGTCAAATTTATGATAATCCGTAATAATACGACGGAGATCAGGGGGTAAAGGCTTCTTAGTTTCTTTGGCACTTCGTCGTGAGTTCAAAGGATTGTAGGTTAGGTCTCCATATGTCCAGCACAGCGTCTCCTTCAAGAGTACCATAGAGGCATCAAATAAACCACTAATCACCACAACAGAGAAAGACTTCAACATTTCGTAGATGGTACTGATTAGCTCTTCCTTGCCAAGTCTCTCAGGAGATGGTATTCCAAAGTCAAACAGTTGTAAGTTTGGTCTTAAGATCTCCATGTGATTCCTGTAGTAGTAGGCACCGTGTTGTGCGTTGAACGCCGAGTGAACAGTAGCTGAGGAATTGAAGAATACGCGCATGGCATCGTAGATGGAGATCTTCTTGCCAATGATCTTACCAATGATCCTTTGAAGTGTAGAAAACCTAAACATGGAAACGAAATGATCAACAGGATGCTTGATGCTGGTGACGTACTTTCGTCCAGGGTTGGTTAATTCATCCAGAATCGGTTTACTGTAAATCATCTCATCGGCTATAACATTGCACTTCCTAGTCAAAGGTTTAAGAAGGAGCTTTGTATCAATCCGTTCTGGCCAGCTCACATGGTAGATATCGTGCGCGTCCATGCACAGGGTGAGGTTGTGCTTCAACGCATAGCGAAAGAACATCACTTTCAGCGTGGTCGAAGCCGTCTTCTGGATTTTCAAGTAAGCAATGTCTCTGACAGGCGGACCAGAGCATTTCCCAGCAAAGCGATAACGATCAGGTCTTTCGGTGAGATTGAAAATCGACGTTTTGGCATTACTTATTGATGGCAACGATGGATGGTAAACGAAACCGAACAGAATTACAAAGAAGATAGCAGCTACAACTGTGACGCCTAGTAGTAACTTGATGCTCTTTACATGTTAAAGCTTGGTTGGGATAAGGCCCAGTGGCATCCATGCAGTTGGGAGACGACGATCTGGCAGAAGGTACTGTCCTATCATCGCTCATGTGGTATGCCACAGCAGCCCGTGGAAGCAACTCAACAGGTCCATTGAAGAAAAACAATCTGCGGTCGTCGACATTCGCGCGTTTGATGGACACTTGGCCACTAGCACAATTCTCATGAATCCGCCATTCATTTTGGACCCTCGCGGCAATTCATCATCGATAAATAAAATTAAAAAAACAATTACACACAGGCTCACAGTCTAAAATACATTTAATCTGTGCGCAGGCTCGACATAAGTTACATAAGCAAACACGTTGACAGCAAGCGAAAGGATATACCAAGCTGCTGAGACGAATTATGTAATTCATAGCTTGCTGTTAAAGAGGCGGGTAGATATCATGCTGTTACAGGTTCATTTCCTGTTCAGTTCGTCCCGATCGATTTTGGTCACAACATGATCGTCATCAGGCAACCAAGATACAGGCAGATTAAAGAAACGTTGCAGATCAAACACAGAAACTTCGTAAGACAGCACGTGGCCGACAACATCAAAACCTCAAACCCCCGAGCGGTCCGAGGAACCGAGGACCCCAAACTCCCAGTGTTGTCGCGGCCGGCCCTCAACAGAGATGGACCTCGATCAACAACAAATAACACGCCGTGAGAGGCTCGTATTGTGGCCATGCACAAGACCTGCTGTCGTCTACAGAACATTTGACGCACAGATGAAGTAGATGATGCCTGAAGTGACTGTGACGTTGGTCTCAGACACCTCACACTTTCCCAGGATGCAGAGCAACACAAAGGCCTTGTGAATCACGAGCAATCGGCAAAATACAAAGCCATCACACCCTCACGCACACACATGGGATGATCGAACGTTCGCCCCGCAAGACCAAATCGACACCCCTATTAGCAATGGAAGTTTACAACCTCAGCTCAGCTACGCATGAATCACAAACTCTCTTCAAAAAATCGCTCAAGAAACAAAAAGGATTACAAGTCCAATGTGCTGTGTTTTCAAAAGTATCACCGATACTTTCTATCGACAGACAATAACAACGCAACGTCAAATTGCAAAAATATAAACGAGCTATAAACAATCACATTAATGTGGAGTGGAACAGGGGCCGACAATAGGGGCTGACACTGTACAGCGTGCGACCATATAAGGAGCGGTCCGTCATCTAAGGCGACTCAGTGGGAGACAACCAACACACTGGTCACGTTAAGCCAACAGATATGGAAATTTCAAAATTAATGTCTTCTCACTTGTCGTTGTTCAGCCGGCACCAGTCGATGGCGGATTTGCCATTTTGTTCCAGATAGTCATTTGCTTTCGAGAAATGCTTGCAGCCGAAGAAACCGCGATGTGCAGATAAAGGCGAAGGATGCGGCCCGCTGAGAACCAAATGCTTCTTCTGAAAAACAATAAGATTAAAACAATACAAACGAGCAACACAAAAAGATGATACAAATATACACACAAGTCGTGGAAGCATGGCGTTGGCGGCTCTACCTCTACGGTCATTGAACAGATTTGGCAATCTGCTCAGAAATTGAAACGTGTGTGTTTCGTCATACGACTGAAGATTTGTAGTTATACGAATGGGAATGCGGCAATGCGCCATGATGACGTATACCCTTGGCCTAACGTCTTGTGGACCTCAGTCTTCGAGAGAGGCATAATGTAGGCATCCGAGTGTGAGTGGCGTGATGTTCTCGTTGTCGGAATTGCATACTGTTTACAGCGACGAGTGAGTGGTGCCTCTTGTAAAACGTCACTAATCTTTCCTGCTCTCTTCGGTTGTGGAGAGACGGCCAGCCTGTGCATTGACCATACTGGTGACGCTAGATGTTTGGTTCCAGTCGTTTACAGAGTACTTGGCGGCCATTCCCTTCACCATCTCAACCTTTCATCACCAACTTCTGAGGTGGCATAGTAGGCTTCAAGCCATGTCACAAAACGATTCAACGTTCATCTAAATTAACGGGCAAGCACTCCACAGACTATGACGCGGTAACGGCATCTCAGAATAAACGTTGTCATAGCACGACAGACATGGAATCGAGGCTAGCTCGACGCAATCGTGTCACAAACAACAGTGGCGTATGGTAATGTCTTCTACGAGCTTCACACTGTTGCGACCATCAGGCGATCATAGATCAGGTCAGTGACACTCTCTGAGCATGGCTCGATTGCAGGGCGGAAGAGGTGCAACTTAAGGTCTGTCAAAACGGAAGATGACCAGAGCCGACCCATGACCCTGGATGCAGACCAAGCCATTCCACGATCAGACTCAATATATGACCAAGTCGGAGGACGGCAAGGCGCTGCCCAGGTATTTAAACGATCGAACGCGCTCGACAGGACCCGATGATGTACCGCCAAATATCATAATTAAGGCTATTCATCATGTAATGACTGGTAATCGAAATTTGGAGACATCTTTTCATAAGACTGGTCACCATCTCCCTTCTACAGAGACATTAACAAGCACTTTCACTAGAGTTGAGCTGGAGTCCTGTTTCATGCTAGTCTGATTCTTGTGAGTATCATGCAAACTAATAGAAGCAATGTACACCCACAGAACAATAATGTATATCATGGACCTTGGCGCACATCATCATGTTCCATTCCATGTATCCGTTGATATGATTGTCATCAGAGCTCACAACAAACAAGGATGGCCAACTATTGTCTTCTTTGATACGACAGTCATACAAAATGGACTCAGTTACAGCAACTGCTGCAAACTCACCTTATTAATTGAGCTTCCCTTCTTCTGGGCATAGGAGCCCCACAGCAGAAACACAACGTTGTTCAGATTCAAATTGATCCAGCTGATCACGGCATCTGTAAACTTCTCCCAACCCTTGCAACAGACAAACCATACAAACATTTAGGAACTTTGGATGTGATCAGAATCCAACTGCACCAGCCAGGTGGTAAACGTAACTATTTATTCCAAGGCAAACGTTAGCTCATTGATTGACGGACTGACCTTGCCCTGGTGTGAGTTGGCCTTGCTCGCAACAACAGTCAAGCAAGCATTTAACAGCAACACGCCTGAGACGAAACGCAAATGCAGATTACGATCGTGTTAATGCAACTGTTACGTAATTACACAACTGCGTCATAATCTTCCTGCAGCAGCAACCACGGGAAAGTTCCTAAATTACCCAAATCAAAGCGGCTGCCAGTCAAACACAAGATGCCCTTACATAATAAGTCCATAGGATAAACCATTGGATGGAATTTGCTTGGATATACGCTGTAATTTTGAAGTGAATAGGACAGACCTCCCGAAATGTATCATACAATTCAAACATTGTTACGTGTTTTTAAAGGTTTTGTATTTCATATCATGCCATGGCCAGTAACGTGAAAAGCCCAAGAGGCCTAGACGTACCGGGCAAGAAATACTTGATCAGAATGATGATGATGCTGAACATACTTCATCAAATGTGCAAAATATTGTCACTTGTGCTATGCATTCTTCTCAAATTCCCAATCCATTTGATTGTTGGAATGTTATGGTCACTGCTGAATCTATATTAAATAGATGAACCAGTAAGCAAGATCTTAGTTTCTAAAGACATACCTTGATCAGCCCAACCAATCAGGTAGCCGTGGTTTGGTGTTTTGAAGCCATTGATGTCACTCTCGAGTTCTTTGTACATGTTTTTCAAGCTACAAAGATAAATAGCATTATCATTGCTAAGAGATTATTCATGGTACATCCGTTTTGATGACCCATAAGTGTTAATTACTAACCTTGGTGGGGGATTAATTCCTGGCAGCACACTGAAGCAAAGTCCTAAATAACAAAACACAAAATTAATAATAGTGAACATCGCCATGAAAGACCGTTGCACATTCCGCAGTAACAATTAGTCTTATGAGGAGCTGACCATTTGTGTTGAGAGATTATAAATCAGAAAGAGCCATGAGAAATGAGAAAGACACACAGCTGAGGATAGGAATGTTTTGGCGTTGCTATGACAATTGAAAGTCAATGAAAGAGCCAAGCTGAACAGAAAGCTACAAATCCAACTGTTTGTCCAAGAAAGCACAAGTGGTTCTGTAGAACACTGGACAGGACACAGGACAATAAGTTATCCACTAGCTATACCATTGTTATGGCCCTTGTACAATCCGAACATACTGCAATCAATTGATTGCGGTAGCGTATGCTGTCATTCACTCCGTTTGATGTTGCTGTTTGATGCCAAACATTTTAATGCTGGGTAATGTTCTTAAGCTCAATAGATACTTCACACCCTTCAAATCAAACATAATCTCGGAACAGCAAAATAATGCCTACATCAACAAATCTGTCAGCCATTGCTACGAATCTTAGCATAAAATGCAATTGGTACACAAATTTACCATGGGCTTGCCGTGGGCCGTGGTAGGGGTCCTGACCCAAGATGACAACTTTGATCTGTTGAGAGGATGAGAAGTCAGAACGATTTGACATAGTATACACTTGAATGACACCAATCAATGTCCCAATTAACTGTTGTCAGAATGACTGCGTCATTTCATCCATGCTGTAGAAATTGCCAAACAGTTTAATACATTGGTTGATGTGATGCTCTTGTAAAAATGGACTCGTCATGCATTTAAATCATGCCTAGGCCTAGACATGTACAACAGTGTGGAAGTGGCCTTTCATGTTTATTTAGTTTTTCAATTATTTAGTCATGGGCATGGATGCGTGCAATGTCCCTTTTTGTCTTGCATTATTAAATCTTGTTTTCAAATAGCAAATTGTGACAAATGACAACATTCCTCTAATTGCAGAATGACAATCAATTACTTACGTCATGAATGTCACAGCAGAGGGACCAAGAGTACACATCTTCAGCTAGATAAGAAAATGACCATTGTGGTTAAAGTCGACTCTTAGGAGACATGTGGTGGGCTGATTTCAATGCCGTGGGATGATGCTACTAGGATACTGCTATTATTACAGTAAAACAGTATCTAAATTTCTAAAATAACTGTAAACTATTTAACGTTAAAGAAGTCAGATGACCCTCGTTTCGTCTAGTTTATGCAAATGGGGCANACAGTGCGGAGCTGGTCTGGGTTTTGGTATTGCTTTGTTGTCTGAGGAGGGTACGTAGCTGAAGGACGCCAGGTCAACACGTTGTAGATGATCATGTATACCTGGCGGATATACTGTTTTTGTTTTGCGCTCTTCTTCCACGAATTCTGTCACCTGCAAATAGTNTATGTAGTAAGTGCATTAAGAGGAAGAGGGACGGCCTCTTCATGTAGAGGACCGTCTATATTATTATAGCTGAAGGACGCCAGGTCAACACGTTGTAGATGATCATGCATACCTGGCGGATATACTGTTTTTGTTTTGCGCTCTTCTTCCACGAATTCTGTCACCTGCAAATAGTTGGAATAAACATTGATGTTATGATCTCACAGATGCTTTCAAGACATCCAGAACCTCACTTACTCCCATCTCGCTTTTCCAATCTCACTTGCGATAACGCAGTTCATAAGTCTTGTTGGACACAGCATTGTTTAAGTGAGCGACTTATAACATAGGAAAGAGGCGACAATGAATAGGCACTCATCACAATCATGATTTGCTGCAAGCAGTGCATGGGATGATCAGGTGGCCAGCAACTAGCAAGGAAGGAACACGAGCACTGGTGAGCATTGAGCTCTCGCAGACGCATGCGCAGAGACAATAGATACCTTAAAACATCACATAAAATGTACTGACTTATTGATGCAGGGTGAGACCCACCCTCTTAAATTAGGACGAGATATGAGACGCAACCAATTAGGGCAATCTTGATGGCATCCAAGATCAAACAAAATATTGAAAATAAGCGACACAAGATGTACTTCTGACAAATTTACCTTCGTATAATACGGTTTCGTAAATTCAGCTTTCAACGCCTCCTTCCAAGAGTCCCCAATGAAACTAGGTGATGTTTTGGCGTTGAGTTTCTCGAGGGCTTCTTGTCTCTTTGACTCCATTCGCTCCTTCTGCTCTGGTGAAAGGGATGAGCTGGTCGTCTCCACCATTTTGGAAAGCTTGCGTGGCGACAGCGGATCTTGACTGCCTGCTTTTCGTTTGGGAGCCATTGCAGTCGCACCAGCCTTGAAAAAGCTAGATATCTTTTGTTGACCGACCATGGCGTCGCTGATCAATTGTTCGATTCACTCTCTGACCACGAGGAAAACATCATTGAGTTTCGCGCGTAAACCAGCTGACAGGAGCCTCGCTTTGAAAAAAATACGTTTGTTCATCAAACTCGTTGAAGTAATTGATGTAAAAACCGATCAGCAAAATGTTGATATCATGGATTGTTTTAGCAAATGGAACGCTGAAGTAATGTTAACAAACAAGGTACTGAAATTTCCATGGAAGTGTAATTCCATTTTTATTAATTTAAGGAACAAACCACAACCAAAGGGGACTGGGACAATCTGATCACGTGACGTTTGTTTTGATCGAAAAATTCACACAATAGTTTCTTACTACTGCGCCAGCAAAAGTTGAGAGCAACAGACGAAGCAGTTTTCTCAAACCGTTGAAGATCGTCTCTCAAAGCATGGACAACGGCAGCGACAGTTCGGCTGAATCAATCAATGGTTGTTAAACATCATAGATATATTTTGTTGTTTTGTCGAGATTATTCTTTCTTCTTTCCTGCGTGATCGTTGCAGTTCTCTGTTTGGCTTATTGCTTTTGTTAGAGAAGTAAGAAGATGTCTACTTTTTGATAGGCTCTTGGGTCAAGCTTGGCTCTAAACCAGGATCAAGAGGAAGCAACCAGACGTCTCCTAATTTATCCGACGAAGGAGAAGACATGGAACACTTGCTTGCTGATGCTGTTGCAGATCATTTCAAGCAACCTTCAAGGTAAATGGTTTATCAAAATTATCAACGAAGTTACTTCAGCTTGCTTTCCAACGAACTCGCCGATAGCCATCAGCGTAGATATACTAGCTACTAGCTATAACACGTTGGCGAGTTTTGAGGCTAAAAATTTTCTTCTGGTTTCTTTCATTTGGCGGTGACGCAGTTAGTTCAGCAAGTACATCATGGACGTACCACTGATCGGGGACCGACCAAATTGCTATCTCATCGTTGTTAGTTTATAGCTCCTCGGGAATTACCACTGACATTCTCTTTTGTTGATTTTAGGAGCGGGGACAGTTCGCCTTCGCCTCGACTCACCAATGAAGGAACCTCAAGCAAAATGAAACAGGTCGTGAATTCCATGCGATTGTCTGATTGTAAACACACCGTTGTTCTCGCGCAGCATTCTCTCTGACTTATATTTAGCCTGTTGACCAACATTTTAAGACCATGTGTGATATTCGTTCCTTAAATACAACATAGTCTTCCCTGTATGTTTCTAACAACTGAAATATCTTTCGAGGTTTTCACTTCGGATTTAATCTTCCTTCGAAGTGTAACGCCAACCACAAATCCACATCATGGTTGGCGAGTTTTGTAATTGTTATCGTCGTCGCCTGCAGTGCTTCATTAAAGAACCTTGCAGATGAGACATGTTTCGATTGTTTCAATGACCATTTTGCTTGTACTTTCAGGACTCCGTTTTGCTACAGTGGTCAAGTCGACCGGAAATTAGAGGCTGCAGGTGATCAACGCTTTCAGCGAACAAAGCTGTTTTATCGGGTAGCAGACAAAAGAGGCTTTCTCGCTACTTTCTTTTCAAATCTCTCTTTGTCAGCTAGCAGAGATCTAGTGCTTCCGCAGCTCAGCGTAGGGGGTATCTATAAACGACCATCTAATTATAGGTGAAGTTTAATGCTATTCAAAAGTAAGGAAAGCAACAAAGAATAACTTGTGATGATCATTGAGATTTTCATAGCAGCATGATAAGGATTATTGGACAAAATTCCAAAATCTCAGATTCAATTTCAGTTGTTTTTATTGACAGTAGCATCCTTCGACATTCAGTGCACATCACTTACAGTACTGTTATATTCAGAAGCTGTAACTAATACTGCAACCATTAACCAGAAATGTTAGTTGACTGTTAAACATCATTTCTCAATGATTTGGTTTCGTTTAGTTCTTACAAGAAGCAACGAGATGAATCGCAAAGGAACCCATCACTTAGTCTCAGGCGCACAAAGGTCATGAAAAGGTGAGCACGTCAGGGGGCTGGTGTGAAGGTACTGTTGTTTAATTAACGAGGGTACATGTCTGTTAGGCTGAGAGCTGAACGCATGCGCAATACACCTGATTGACAACAGCACATCCGCGTTGTCATCATTACCGTTTGACAATCCATGAGCTAAGGGCAGACAGATGATCGTCACCGTGTGTTTGTCTTGTGTTTTTCAGTGGCGCGGAGATCATGTCATTAAACATGGTTGTTATCGTACCAGCGATTATTGCCAGTCATGCACTGTTTCTCGGCATCGGGTAAGCTACACATTACAACATGGATGTGCTATTTTGAATTTTTCTGTTATGTTGCATCCTAGATTATAAGATTAATATTGCTGACATTAACATGGAACATTCACATCTGAAAATGCAGCTTTATCGTGGAACAAGAAACATAGACCCTACTCAGCTCAATTGTACATGTGTCAACCACAAAGCTCATAGTGTTAGGATGTCTGTCGTCATGAAACTGGAATGCAGTTGAGATATCTTCTCTGTAGCAGTATTTGTATAATTAATTAATTATGTTGTCTGAGCTTTGATTGTTTTTGTCTCTTTGCAGGATTTACGTTGGTCGAAACTTCCTTTGTCAAAAGGGAAAGTAAACTGCTCCATTCTGATCATCCGAGATCAACATTACGAGAAACTGCATCATCTTTAGCTAGCCTAATGTACATAGATGGTGTTATGTCCACACGCGACGGTTACAGAACAGACGGCATCTGCCTTCTTGCATATTATATTGTTTAAAATTCCTCAATTTACTATGCAGCTGTACAATTTGCACACGGTTATACAATGATTGCTTTGTAATTGTAAGTATGTATCAAAGGCATTTCGCTGCCTCAAATATTTCCGCTTTTGGATCTCTTCACTTGGTGACAATGGTAGGCCAGAAAACAGTTTTAGATTGAGGCGTGCACATCTTGATGTGAAACTGTTCCTTCATAATTATACGAGGCCATCAATTTGTTTAATCCTGTTGACTTCGTTTGATAAGCTTACTTTGAGCGGTAGGCCTACCGAGTTGGGCACACTGCTTTGTTCTTCGCGCTTCTTAGTGTTGTCACCTCTGCATGGATTGCAATAGTCTCTTCAGCAGCATATTATCAGCTTTTGGCCGAATACAACGACGCCTCTAAATTCTCAATCTGTTTTGAAACTGGCTCAATATGCTCCATCCTACAGAGAATAATCAAACATGTCCGTAGCTTTGGAAAGATAAGTTACATGTTAAGATAAAATTGTCTATTTGGCAGGCTGTAACTGTACTAAATATAATATTTTACACGGAAACAACAGGAACAATTACTTGTGGAGGAGATCTTTAAATCTTCAACTGTGATCTTTGAATGACAATCAAGGTTTGCAAAGGCAGCGTAATGTACTATGGCCAAACGGTACAGTTTCCTTAAACTAAATTCTAATGTTTTCAAGAATAGAGTACTGAAGAGCAATTTTTGCATTTAGATTAAACCTGATTTTCGTGAAGAGAGCTTGTTTTCTTACATCAGGTCATTATCTATATGCCATCATTAGACGACTGTGCAGGTAAGTAGGCCTACTTTAATCAGGCCGAGAGAGGTGTGCACCATATAATTATAGCACCACCACTGGTATTGCTGTCGCGAATCAAAGAAGGCACAATAACGTTTGTCCTTATAGTCTCCTTCTCACTAGTTTCGTACACAGCACCCATAAGTCACAACTCCTCTCTTGTTCAAAACAACACAAAATTAAACAAATAATGTTGGTACAAATTAAACAAAGCATAGTCAATAGCAAGAAATTGTTGCAGCAGACTTAATCATGACAGAATTTATTATACTCACTGGTTATGCAGACGCACAGCACTGAAAAGAAAAGTGAAGACAATTAGACCGTGACATCTTGTAGGCATGTGCAGTTCACTGATGCAACATCTTTCGGCATATTTAGGTGCCAATTTGCTATTGCTAATATCGGGGTCCAGGAATTATGACACAAGCATAGAAAACACTTTGATAAACAAAAGAAGAACAAGTTTAGTTAACTAGATTGAGAATGCATTTTACGTCTGCACTGTGCACACACTACGAATTCAAAAGTCAGGTGGGCATCAACAGTTTTTTTACAAAACTACGAAATCAGGAGCACCATGTGAAAAACCATGAGAATTTGAAAAAAAACATGTGTTGAGGGCTTTTCGTATTTTGGAGAGGGCTCTTTTCTGAAATTTAAAACCACCTTCTGAGTCATGTCCTCAGTTATCATTACTTGCTGGTGAATTATCACTGTTGGAATCTGTATTAAATACAAGTGATAAACACACATCAGTAAAACAACAACACCTTGAATGACTCAAGTGGGCTGCTAATATATGTTCCATAAAACTCAGCGCTAACATGTAGTCTATGAGGAGACCAGACTAGTACAGGCTTGTCCCTTAATTAATTCTAACTTTTAAAACAACTTAAACTTAAAAATTACAACAATCACAACTATTGAAGGACGTTATCAAATCAATGCAACATGTGATAACTTTCAGTGGGAGTGTAGAAGACGAAAGACAAAGATGGAGGCTTTCGCATTCTACATAATATATTTGATAGCGAGAAGTTGCTGGTCCCACGACAGGGAGAGATGGCAGAGTTCCAAGGAGTACATATGGTCGTTGGTACCAGAGCTCTATGTCCTGAGACACAGCGTAGATAAGAGAACAGACAGAGCTGTTGACACGACAGTACATATGGGAAAGAGAATGATTACAGGATAACACGGCTACATATTCTTACAATCACGTGACTACACAATGACGACATCAAGTTGACACTAATCGTACGTCAGCCGCTACAGGAGCGCAGACATCTACACAGCCGGGGTTTGGATATGGCTTACTTGTTTTCTATTTTCTTGATCAGTTTCTCCATCTGCTCGAGGTTCTAGAAGATGAAGAAGGCACACATTACATGACGTTCAAGCGGATGCATAAAAAGTTGCTTATATGAAACATTTAGTCATGTGGATTAAAATGCTTGTACTGGATATAAATAATAATAATAATAATAATAATAATA
>OFHS01004919.1:0-12828 GCA_900245855.1 Calvadosia cruxmelitensis
TAGGTGCGGAAGGCATATATTTTAGTGCGCCATTCACATTTTTTAGTGCTGAAGCCCGCTTTTTTAGTGCAGACTGCAGTAGAACCTGTCTTCAGCGACCAAATGAAGCAAAGCTGGTCGGTTAGCACAGGTGAGTTCATGTTATTCTATAAAAATGATTCAAATTGTAGTTCCTTACTGATTAAACTTGCATATATAATTATACCTATCCTCTATTCCCTTAGAAAAGTTGATTTTCCGTAGCGAGGGATCGACCTTCCCGGAACGGGGTCATAGCCCCCAATGACGCAACCCCTGGATACCAAGACCCTTGAGACATAGCAGTGAATCCAAAGGAAAGAGGCGCAAAACAGTTCAATTAACTACTTTAGAACGCACTATATACAATTTCTTCGTCACACACCTACACATTGCGTCATTATACACATTCTTTTGTGTCGTTTCGAATTAAACTACACGCTATGTAGTCCGTTTCTACAATCACAGCATTTTAGAGCTTTACAATAAAGTTACTCATAACTGTTAAAGTGCGTTACTTGATGTGAGCTTTGGAGAAAACTAAATCTGTAACGAATGCCTCGTCTGTTGCTCTTAACAACCGGACTTGTTCTTTTGCCTGTACATGACGTCCCTTGGCCGTGATTTAGCTCTGGAGCGATCGTGACGCAACTCCATTGTTTGGTTTCCGAGCTTGCACCCAAACATTGTTTCATCGCAATGCGCGCAAAGCAAGTCAGATCGAAGAATGACCACCAGTGATCATATCTCTTGGTGCAACTAAACTTGGAGTGGTACGTTTCTTTCAGGCGTTTCCACATTCAATTTTGAACGTTCAGTGAAACCAAGAAGCATTTTGAAGATGTTCTCCGAGAAGCTACATGCTTCTACCATGTAACACTTCACGTCCTAAGTTTTTACAAGTCCCACCATTGAATAATCTTCCTCGGGATCCACAGCAAGCTGTTCTTGTTCGTCCCATCTTTGCAAATTTCTATTTGTTTCTAGATATTTTGTTGTCATTATCGCTTTCGTTTCAGTTGCCTTAGGCGATGTTTTAAATGATGAGTCCTCCTTTGTAAGATCTCTCGTCCGCTCATAGGCAAGACGCGATGATGCCTTGGGATGATGCTGCGAGTGATTAACTCTGACGTCACATCGCCGTCTATTTGTGTTGCTATTGATTTTGTTGGTATTGATGATTTGCGTTTATCCCAATCAAGTGTCGCACTCTTGGAATCTGCAAGCCCGAGAAATCTGTCTAGCGGATTCTTGAATGTGCCTGATTTGGCTTTAGGTGCCGGCACGGTGTTGGTTTCTTCTGGCGGTAGTGTCTCTGCTGAATTAGACTGAGCCTTCTTCGCCAGCGTGTGCATCTGAATCATGCGAAGTTGACCAGCCGTCTTTGATAGGCCCGGTTTCTTTTGATCCCGGGGTTGTTTCTGTATAATCATCTTGGCCTTTTGCAATAGTTGCAGTGCAGACATGGCGTTACTGGGTTGCGGCCAATTGCCGCTCGATGTGGCGGACGGAGAGCGGGCAACGCCAGCGATGTGTTGCGGTTGCGGATTGTGTTGTAGCGGCGTGAATCGATTGGGCTGCTGTACAGGTGACATCTTGGTGTTGGTCATTGGAGCATGTGGGGTTTCCTTTACCTTGGGCGGGGGCGCTTTAGGGGGAGTGAACTTTCTCCCTATGACTGGATTAGTGATTGGATGTGCCACTTTTAGTGGGAGCAATGGTCTTTGCAACTTAGATGGTCCAGGGAAGACTCGCTGGGCTCGCGAGACCGGCTTGATGCTCTTTGGTTTCGCTGCAGCTAGCACTGGCATTGGACGTACCGGTTGCTTTTGTTTTGCTATTGCTGGTTTAATGAGACCAACGGACTTGCTAACTGGCACTACTTGTCTTTGAGGCCCAGGTCTCGGTGGTCTTATGAGTGGCTGCAACAACTGAAGGAAGGGCTTAGTCTTCATAGGCCCAGGGACCGTAACCACACCGAAATTGGAGTTGGGACGGAGTTCCGGTTGCTTTACTGGTGGTCTTGCTGGTTGTTTCGGGGAAGCATGAGCTGCAGGCTTCTGCTGGGCTTTTATCTGCTGCTTTGGATTAGCACGCTTGTTCGCCTCGCCGAAATCTAAGATGCTTGGACCAGAGACCTTTGGCACTGAACTCGGTAGACCACGGCGATCGGGCAGGATGTACTGCGCAGGTGCGTACCAGGGCTGCGCAATCCTGTAAGGGAATGGAAGCGAGAAGAATGGATGTGACACTCGATCTGGAATGGCTGTGAAGATTGGCTTGACGACTTTGTTCTGTATGTTCTTGAATCGCGCGGGTACAGTATTTGCTATGTTGCCGTTCCCACCAGGGCTGTCGGAATTATCATTGCTGTCATCGGGTTCCTCCTTGGGCGGCACTTTTGGCAACCGAGTAATTTTCGGAAGGCGACTAAAAGGCAACGGACGCAATTTTGGAAACTTTAGTCGCGGCATTGGAGTCGGTTTCCATTTTGGGAAATTAATCGGTAGCAACTTCGGCATTGGTCTTAGTAAGTTCGGTTTTGGAAATGGTTTGGTTAATTGTTGTAAGGCAGCTGGCCTCCTAGCCAAGGACATGATTGGTCGCGGTTGGAAGCGTGACATAGTGGCTCTCTGGTCGTGCATTTGAGCGTCGATGCTTTCATGAAGGCTCACGTTCCCTGGATTGTGATGCAGGTAATATTCAAACATGTGCTGGTAGATGTTCTTTAGTACTGTAGAGAGAGAGGCATTAAGTGGTAACTTGATAGACATTGTCTTTCCCAGGGCGTTGATACCCTCACGAGTGTGAGCCGTGATTTTATCGTCAGCCTCTTTCTTGCTTTGTCCGTTGGATGGAGACTCTGATTCTAGTTTGTTCGCGGACGGTGCCCGTTGGTAATCTCTGTTCATCGGTGGAATGTACTTTGCTGGTGTCATCTCAGGCTTCGTCTCGCTCTTTACGACTGGCTTGGAACGAATGAAGTTGATCAATGGTAGCTTAGACATGCCCTTCGGCGGGACGCGCGTGATGCCTGCCTGCTTCAATATCGTCTCCAAAGGAATCGGTTGCGAGAACATACTGCTCGTTTTGAGGTTTGGATTAGTGCGACGAGAGGCTACATCAACAGGCCCTTTGATCCGCATCACGTACTTTCCTGATGAAGGAGGAACGACTTTGATCTTGAGTGTAATTGGCTTCTTTGCTTTGGCGTCTTTACTGTTTACGAATTCCGCTTGCTTGATCTTCTGTTCTTGTTCCTTTTCCTTTCTCAATCGAATCTGCTGTTGTTGTTGCTGCTCGTGCAGACGCTGCTCTTGCAATTTCCGCATCTTCTGCTTTTCTTCTTCTTGTTCTTCCTTTGTGGCCTGCTGAGAATGCGATGCACCTGCTGGAGGGCTAGTCTCTTTCTGGCGATGATTATCCTTTACTGCCTCGTTCCCACCTTCATTGTGAATGCGTGATGCGCCGTAGAGGACAATCTTCGGGGTTGGGAATGTGACAACGGCTGCTTTCGTTGGCATGGGTATCGTGTACCCATCGTCTTCCTCTTCTCCAGTTTTCACTCCCATGAATTTGCTAGGATTATTCAACAGCTCAACTGCTGATGGTCCTTGGGGAGATGGCTTGGTATCATCACTGGTGGGGACAGGGGGCAGTGCTCCTCCCTCAGCGGGGGGATTACCTTGCGTGGCGTCTCCATGGGATCTGTACCAATAGCTGTTGTACTTGTAATAGTCGTTCCATATGTCGTTTCCTTGCTGTTCCTGCTGTTGTTGATCTGGTTGAGTGGATGGGGGTGGAGGCGGTGGAGGGGCCTGGGCTGCAGTGTCCTCTGTTTTCGATGGCTCGCTGCTTTTGTCTTGGCTTGGTAGTTTTTCTCCTATCTCGTTCTGGTGATGATTGTTCTCTGTTTCGTGTGGTAATGTTGCCATGATGGATGGTGATTTGAGTTTCGTCTCGTGGACGCCCTGCCCCGGTGCTTCCACTGGCACGAATTCACCATTCTTCTGCACGTAGTATTGGATCTTCTCTTCTTCCTTTGCTGCGTCAGCGGTATCTCCTTCGTACGGCAGAGTGGCGAGCAAAGATGGCGCCGGTGGTTTGATCTCAGCGGGAGGGGGTGCTGCTGCTTCTGCAGTCTGATGACTTGCCTCGTCTTCGGGTGGACTGCNTTGGTAGTTTTTCTCCTATCTCGTTCTGATGTTGATTGTTCTCTGTTTCGTGTGGTAATGTTGCCATGATGGATGGTGATTTGAGTTTCGTCTCGTGGACGCCCTGCCCCGGTGCTTCCACTGGCACGAATTCACCATTCTTCTGCACATAGTATTGGATCTTCTCTTCTTCCTTTGCTGCGTCAGCGGTATCTCCTTCGTACGGCAGAGTGGCGAGCAAAGATGGCGCCGGTGGTTTGATCTCAGCGGGAGGGGGTGCCGCTGCTTCTGCAGTCTCATGACTTGCCTCGTCTTCGGATGGACTGCTGACCTCCTGTTGAGGAGCTGGAGGCAACGGGGTATCTGTTTGGGTGGGGCTGCTGATGGAAGGCCCTTTCGGCGTGTTCTCTTTCTCATTTACAGTTGCCTCTCCATTTTGTGGCGCTTCTTTGACATCCTGTGACGTGTCTTTGCTCCCGGAGTCTGGGACGTTTTCTAGTTGCTCATCTCCAAACATTTTGCTCCACTCTTCCCAGTCCCCAATGGGCATATGTTCGTCATCTTCTTTCTCTTCCACGGGCGCTGGGGTTGGCTCTGTCTGGTCGGATGAATCGAGTGTTTGAGCTGTCGATCAAATAAACAAGGTTTCAGTAAAGGAAATAACATTAATTATCATCTCGCTATTTAATCACTTCATAATGAGATATGCAATATTTTGCTAAACATTCAGCTACAATCAAACCTGTGTTAGCGGCCACCTCTATGGAACAGCCACCTGTGTATAAAGGCCACTCTTCATAGCCCCGGGCCGAAATGACACTTTCTATAGAAATCAACCTGGACAGAAAGGCCACCTGCCTATATAGGTCATTTTCTTTCAGGTCCCAAAGGTGACCATTATAGACAAGTTTCACTGTACTTTCTTGATAGTAATTATTGTTAATGTAATTAGCGTCATGCTACATCCTTTCTTAATCAAGTAAGTTGGATGCACCACACAACATAATTAATCATTCGTTAGCACGTTTGATTTGCTTGCAATTATTGGAGTGCTCTCGATATTTTGCAGACACATCCTTTAGTATCTGCTTTCTTCGACTTCACCATATACAGTATAACACGAGGAGAAATAAATTGAAACCGGTTTTTTATAGTAAATCATAGAGATCTGAGATTTCCAACATTTTCAAAGAATATATAGGATCAAATTCATGTGAGAGCATCATGGGCCTTATTCTAAAGGTATACAGTGAAACCTGTATTAGCGGCCACCTCTATAGAGCAGCCAACTGTGTATAAAGGCCACTCGTCATAACCCAAAAATGACACTTTCTATAGAAATCAACCTGGACAGAAAGGCCACCTGTCTATTAAGGTCATTTTTTTCAGATCCCAGAGGTGACCGTTACAGACAGGTTCTACAGTGTCAAGATGAAATCTCGAGTGCCAACACTAAATATGTAATGCTTTGTAATTGCCAATCGAAGCTAGAAACATAATCCTTGATATGCAGTGTGCTTTGTGAATGACGTAGAACATTTGCCTACATCACAAAACGAGTACCGGTAGCCTAACTCAAACTGTTCCCTATAAACTCCTTCATTATATCTTGAAATGGAATTTAAAAAGTCATAAAACGATTCTCGTTCAGCTAAGCCATGGTTATTCGATAAACTTACTGTTGTTTATGCTAGAACATTGCTCTTGTGTACGATTGCTGACTTGCTTTATTTCGAAAATTTCAAACTGTTTGATTTTTTACCCGCATATTCTTTCATACAATATGCTAGTGGTATCCTAAATTTCCACCCCAAACTTATATGTGTCCTTCTAAGTGCCATAGTGGGTATAATCCTTATGTCAAATGCATGGTTGTACTCTCGAAAGCAGGAAAGTAGGAGGGGGAAGGTCCTTATTCTTAGTCAAACACAGCTAAATCACAGTCGATTCTCTATAATTTTAAACGCAAATAATGTACAATTTCTATCGACAAGAGATCGAGGCTGCATAGGATTCTGGGATCAGTTACTTCACTTGCCTTTTGTCTCAGTTGTCATGTGATATCTGTCAATCGTTTCTGTTTCTCTTCGTCAGCAATAGTCTTGGTTAAGTCGTCCAGTTTGTCGTTTAGACGTCTGCGTCGGCACATGTAGTCGTAACGTCCTTACCAGTAAACACAAGATGTCTTTACGATGTACCCACAACGTCCACACGCCAAACATCGTAAGAGTATCCATGGAACGTCATTATGACGTCTTGTATTAGCTGAGTATGTCGTTGGTCTGTTCTTGATTAAGGCAATCATTTAAATCCTTCTTAAATTATCTTCGTTGTTGTTAGTGAAAGTATGAAAATTATCAAAAATGTAAATAAAATGATTTTTTTAATTAAATCATTTGTAATTAGCGCGACCTAATCTACTGTACAGCAGTCTGTTTACAAAATTTGCGTCTGTGAACAGATGAAACATTAGTTTAGTTCATTAGCTGACACTGTTTTAATTTCAAATATGACGTCTCAATGAATTATAAAAATAAAAGTGTGTTTAATGAATTGTTGACTGTCACAAACAAACTTTCTCACAGATATACTGTAGAGGTAATGGAGGCACGCTAATAATTGGTCTTAAAGCCTATATTCCATCGAAAACGGATCGCTCGATTTCCTTAGATCCCATATATATTCACTTCAGTTTTGAAGCTCCAAATTTTGATGTGGTCTAGCGACGATGACGTGTGGTTGATCATCAGGCATCCTGGGTTCGATGCCCGATTGAGTCAACAAAAATACGTATTTATTGTAACTGTTATGCGTTTTTATTTTCGAGGATCCACCAGGGGAGAAAATTAAATGGTTACCCTCGTTTTGAACAACGAGATATTTGCATTTTTGTTGGAGCACCTTGTATACGAAAATATTTAGTTCCAAAAGGACATAGCTTCTTTGAAAATAACAGAAAAGTAATTGTGGACTGAAGATAAACAGTCACTATTTCTATCTTGCTGAGCAAGTCATAGCTTAAAATGTTTTCAAGTTAAAACATGGATATTTCAAAGATTGAAGAACATCTTTATTCTTTAACTATTTACTCACAACCAGACCCAGTAGAGATACGTTTGTTAGTAAAGAAATATATTTACAGAAAGGACGTTTTTGATTCTCGTATTGATTAACCCCTTACTCTCTGCCGTCAGCTCTTGTCTATATCAGTAAAGCAAAGTCTGTCCTGGCGTATGAAGATAGTTGCTTTAGAGCCTGGTTCAAGAAGATGATTAGAAAGTATAAATAGTAACATTTATATTGACACCTTGTAAATGTATTATAGCGCTATTTGCATCTCCGCCATGTGAATAGCTACATTATAGTACTGGTTTAGAATAATTGATGATGATATTTGATATTTGATATTTGATGATGAGAAGTAGCCCTGATATGTCCCTTTGATGACCACATTTGATCAGAGTTTATTTGACCTATTTTCACAGTATTTCACTTACTGCACGTTCTTGACTTCAACCAATTTTACGGTATGAATTACTAAAATTGATGGAGATATCTTCAGTCCTCATGGTACATTTCTATCAGTTTAAACAGTTTTGCCCTTTTGGAACTGAACACTTCGTATACACGCTCCATCAAATAATTCTGGAAAGGAAGCTCAGTAGAAGTGTATTGTAATTTAGTACCACAACTCTTTCAATAATTCTTAGGCGCATGAGTGAGACTTCGATAAACAGGGACAAATCTTATCATCAAAAGGAACAAATGCTACGTCTTCTATGGCAGTCTGATTTTCTGAAAATATTTATTCTCGTCTGAGCAATCACATGTCTGACATGAACCACCTGTATTAAGAGATCACTTTCAAAGACTCCTAGAAATCTAAATACATCATTTATACCTGTCTCAAGCAACCACCAGGAAGAAAACTTCTAGAAATCTAAAACATTACAATATACCTGTCTCAAACGACCACATGTAATATGAAGAAATCATTTTTCGTTGGTGTCTTAAGTGGTCGCCTACGACAGGTTTGCTTTTACTGTTTAATTAATGGATTCCAATTGACCCAATTCAATCGTCTGATTGCCGTAGCTAATTCCAGAAGATAGGTTTCGGAAACAGACCCAATTATAAATTGAGCGCATATATGTCCCTTGATGGACCTTCCATATACACAAAAATCAGAATTATTCTAATGCCAAGTAAATGACTTGTCCTATGGTATCCCGGATGTTCTGACTTCCGCCTGTTTCACGGTACAGCAGTGACCACCCAATTGAAATCAAAATTCAAAAGTTTTATTGAAAACCAATATATTCAACTTTGAAATGTCATAGGCAGCCGAGAACTTTAGAAACCAATAGAGATTTGAGTAAGTGAAAAGAAAATTGCTGTTAACCTTATTGTTAAAGTACTTACGAAATACATCCAGCACTGGATTTGAACCCAGGACGACAGAATGTAAATATACGCATTTTGCTAACCATGCACAAATGAAACACTTTATAATGAAATAATGAAATATCATTGCTTACTTTGTTTGATAAACAACATTACTCAAATCACTTTATACACAAATTACACTCTTTTAATAATATAGCAACGTAAGTTTCAATGTAATCAAGCTCTTTTAAGTGTTCTCTATTCCTAAAGTATACTACGTCATAATTATTAAGCATAATTATATTGCCATCTCCATGGCAACCATGCAATATAATTATGTACCTTAGCTGGTGAGATAATTATTTCACATTTTCTTTTTCATAAGAAAGATTATTTACCCATTATTGTTTATCTTCGTGTATGGTAATCAAGTAAATTACTTAATGTATTAGCATCTGGAAATGCATCGTCGTAGTTTCTTTGAACCATAAACAGACCAAAGTCTCCCACGATTTCTCTTTTGACGAGAATTTCCTGTTTCAATAAATCAACGTCGCTATCCAGCAAGCGAGATAAAATGTCCCATGACCAGCAAAACCGACTTGATCCTTTCACATGCTGCTGTTAATGCGTTTTTAAAATTTCTTGTGAAAATACCCAATTTGGATAATTGACAGTGATTGCCATACGACTTCTGAATGTTAGCTGTTTTCACAAAGAGTTGGCACTGCCAATTAAGCATCTCTTCGTGTTTCGTTCTCAAGAGGGCATAGTCTGTCAATCATTACACTCCTAGTTTTTCGATACTTTTAATTACTTGCGCGCTTGTCCATCTCTCCAAATCAATTTTAAATCAGATTTCAAAGATGTCTTCCCTTTCTGTCGTTGTGAGATTTTCTCCCATTTGAGCGCCGCTTTCTTTGATGCGTCGACCGCTTTGCATGCCGTCTCGTTCTGGAGTGTTTTGATTTCTGATCATGAGGTTTTTCACTGGATCTCTTTCTAAGAGTGCCCCAACTGCTTTCGTGGGGCCGCGGGACTTCGCTTTTCTTACTTCTGGCTGCCTTGGCCATCTCTCTGCGTTTAGCAAGGATCACTGAAGGCTGAATGACGGAAGGAAGAACGTACTTTCGTTGGGGTTTCATAAAAGCAGGGATCATTTTATTTGGCGTTGCGTGGTAAAACGCTACAGGATGCGTCACATGTTGCTGTTGTTGTTGTTGTTGTTGTTTCAGTTTGGCTTGTGCGCGGTTTGTATAGTAGTTATAAATTTCATTCCAGGGAATCTTTGGATATTTCTTTGAACTTGCGAGCTCTCTGATTTCTTGGAGGCCTTTCTGCTGCGCGCTGGCTGTGTTCTTTGCGTTTACATTTGGGTGGTAGGGTTGATTTCGCGCGAACCCTGACCCGGTTTTCGTGACCTGAGGATACCGCTGCAAAAACGTCACACCTGCATTGAATGACGGCATGGTGGGTTGTGGGATACGATTACGAATCAATGCTCTGTCAGTCTGAGGTAGATTCAAAATGGAGGGTGATCTCAGATGACCAATCAGTCGCCTGGTATCGGTGTATGCCAGCGCATTGGCTTGATTCTGAATGCGTGCTCTGTATGCTGCTACCGACTCTGGCATCTTGCGCAAGGCCAACTGATTTGCGATGTTTCTTTTCGGTGCCAACGAAGCTAATGCAATGTTATGGTAAGCTAACATGGCGTTTTTACGCTTCAAGTAATTCAAGTATTGAAGTTTTTTCAATTGTGCTGGATTCGGTTGAACGGTAGCACTGCGCATGGCAGCAGCGTACCTGTTCTGTGCGGGGTTTGGATAATACGCCGCACTGGGGGCCAGTCTGTGTTCAGCAGGACGCAGTGACCCCAGGCCGAACTTAGGAAATGGCTTGAAATCAAATGGGGTGAAGTGGAACGGAGGATGGGTGTTCGTTCTGAAGCCTGCGTCTTGCACGGGTGCTGTTTGTGGCGAATGGAAGGAGACACGCTCCATGCCCTTCTGGTTGGCAGTCATCAACTGCCCCTCGTACATCCCAGAGGGTGGGTTGGCCGAATAATCTAGGGAAGCTTTAGGGGCGAGATTCCCTATTTGAGTGGCCGACGTACCCACTTCAAGGGGTCGATTTAGATTACCCTTGTACTCGAAGGCGGATACCGCTTGACTCTGCACGGGAAGACGGCTGCCACCATTCCCTGCTTGCTGTTGTCGAAAGTGAAACGGGACAGATTCATAGGACGCCTGTACGGGCTGACTAGCTGCACCGGGTTGCTGCTGCTGCTGCGGATAGTAGGCTTGTGCAGCAGGGGCAGGGGGAGAGGGGTACTGATTGGCGTACGGTTGTTGTTGCTGTTGCATGTTGGAGCGATACCAATAATCATTGAGGTTAGACAGGTACGTCCAGAATTTACCGTTGTTGTTGTCGTTGGCCTTGGGCTGTTGCTGCTGCTGCTGTGCCTCGGGTCGAGTGGCATCTCTTCCGTAAGGGACCATATGCTGCATTTGCTCAGGAGAAGGGGATGGATATTGCTGTTGGAAGTAATTTGGCTGTGGTGCTGGGTATGACGAAGGGGCAGGGTAGCTGGGTAACGCCTGTGCGGCGGGGTACGCGGGTTGAGACGTCGCCTGCATTGGAAAACCAACAGGAATTGAAAGAGGTGGAGGAGGGGGAGGGGCTGGTGGTGGGGGTGAAGGTGACGTCACGACGGGTTGGTAGGGAGCTGGATACTGAGTTGCAGGAGCAGTGTACGGAGGCAGTGGTGTGGCTGGATAGTTGTACTGGAAGCTCGGTCCCTGGTTCCAACTGTCAGCGTAGGCAGGCTTCATTGCTGTAATAGACACGAATCACACTCATATGAGATATTAGTATAATAAGAATAAGACCTACCCAAAAGATTATAGTCACATGTGTAGTAAATCATTGTGTATACCTCGCCGCGTACATCGTGGCATAGCCATTCTTAAATGTAATTTGAAGGCTAGCCTCATTTTGGGGTTTTGACAATTTAGCCTCCTGTCACGCACGTCATGCACAGTACAGGCTTTTGTATGTAGTATACGTAGTGTTCTGCGATTTCTGCATTCGCACAACATTTCTGATACATAGGAAGCCAGTAAATATCGGTGTCCTTAATTACTTATCGTCAGTTGAACTAAAGAATACGCATGGAACGTCTGAAGCACGTCAAGGATTGAATTTGTGGATATAGACCGTAATTTTGAAATTGACAGTCACAGCTATAGATAATACACGTAGCGTGAAACTCGAAACGGGGGAGTAAATTGCCTTGTTCTTGAGTCAATCGTTTATTCAATGCTCTGCAAGCGTGCATCAAACAATGAACTTTACAGTGTTAGGCAGATGCTAGCTCCACGACTACCAAACTCTATACTGTTAGATGATACAAACATATAAATACATATTCTATATAGTAAATAAAACATGTTCCTTCGAAAGCCGAATGTTGCTGAAGATAATCACCGACGACAAAGAAATGACAAATTATGATAATCTATGAATAAGTGTCAAATTATAATAGATAATGGTGAATTATGATAATTTATGAAATAAGTGTCCGTAAATTATAATAAATAATGGTGAATTATGATAATTTATGAAATACGTGTCAGTAAATTATAATAAATAATGATGAATTATGATAATTTTGAAATACGTGTCTGTAAATTATAATAAATAATGATGAATTATGATAATTTATGAATAAGTGTCAGTAAATTATAATAAAATAATGGTGAATTATGATCATGATTAGATGCGTCGTCCATCCAGTCCACGTTAGCAATTATTCGTCTTGAAAGAACATCAGCCGTAAGAGATTATACGGTACTTAAAAGTGACACCTTAGAAATGCAAAAATACAGTTTACCTGCATTGAGCGACCACCTGTCTTAAGAGACCTCTTTTCATTAATCGCTCGCGTGGTCATTAAAAACAGGTTTGACTGTATTTTCTTTTTTTACTAATCGATTTTTAGTATAAAAGTGAACTGAAATACCTTGGGCTGACGACACTGTCTGAGATTTCTGTATATACTCCAAGATGTCAGCTGAAATAAAAGAAGCATAACGATTAGAGAAATCCAAATAAGAAGTACAGTATGGGACATCACTTGCGTTGACGCAATGGCTGTCAGCCATTTTTCAAAATCGGCAACTCAAGTACAGCTAATGAGGCTGTCGTAAACTGTATCATGTAATTTATGTTAATTGGTCGACCTTGTATCACGTGATGAGACGTAATT
>OFHS01004920.1:0-12824 GCA_900245855.1 Calvadosia cruxmelitensis
TAATAATAATAATAATAATGCCAGAAGTGGTGGAAAGAAATATTTCTGACCGAAATATCTTACCACTGCGACTCTAGATTGTGTACCTAGTGTTTACCGCGAGACGCTACCCCACAAGACGAGTCCTCTCTACTCTCTATTATGAGTGACAAATAACAATTTCTGGGCCAAGCCCCAGCAACGAATTTAAGAGCAAACTCCAGGGGCCAGTGCTACCCCTAACAATCCCCTATTATCATCGGATTGGGGAACTGCTCAACAAAATCCTCAAGGAGAGCATCTGACCACACTTTCCTTGCACACTTCACTTCAGAGGACAAATCCTCTACTTTGTTTCCAACAAAAGTCGAAACTTAGGAGATATCCTAATACACACACACAAGACATATCTGTCTCATCAACGACAATCCCACACGCATGAACCGAAGTCTCAAGCAGTGATACAAGCACATAATTGGCACAAAAGCAGATGGCGCGCTTGCCTGTGCAAATGGGGGGAACCTCCCCAACACCCAACATTGTTGGACAGGCACCCTTGGTCTATGGATAATTCTGTAATCTATCGTTGCAGCCCACAGGTTGCTAGGACCAAGCACATAATCTCTCAGTGTGTTTGGACTTATTGCTGATGCTTGACCCCTTGGGAGTGACTGCTGGTCACCTAGCATTCTTACCCTAATTTGGGGATGATTGTCACAAATGAAAATAGAAAGTTAAATTTCTCCGAAATAATTATGATGAATCCTCTGCAAAGAGCAACAATTCTTTGAAAAAAAACTGATGAAATCCCGATCTCCATTTACTAGAAGAAATGCCACATATTGTTTAATGCCGCGACTGAACACAGCTACAGTTGGCCACATCACAACACTTTTCATTTATTAGGAGAAACGCCACATGTCGCTTTACAGCCACGAGTAAGCGCTAAAAGCTGTTACATATTGTATGCGCTAGCTCATGTCCTCCAAGACGCATTTTCGAATGCACGAGACATTCAAGTACAAAAAAATCACACATTCCAGACAAAATGCTTTGATATTTATCATTTTTTACCGTAAAATAACCCCATATAAAGCATAACATAGCATCAAATTAAATTAATATTTACATTAAAGATTGGGTGCAAGATCCCCAGCATGAAGCTTCCACATATCGCAGAAATGCTGGACGGTGGTCTCCGGGAACGGTTCAAATGATTAGTCTTTGAAGCACTTAATGAGGTGTTTCCTCATATTTTGTGCCTTAAACATAATTTTGCTTTTTATTGTCCAGCTATTGCATACTGCAGCAGCATGAGACGTGCAAATCTTGCTTGCTGCTGCACATCGGGAATGATTATGGAAGGGCTTTTGACCAGCACTTTGCCTGTGTTTGGTCAATGCCTTTCATTGTCCAATGCGTAATGACAGGCAAAGATCTCATGCTGCACAAGATGTAAATTTTGTTCGAATTAGAAAGTCTGACAATTGTAATCCAATGGCTACGTCCAGTGTGCATTGATTGCAAGAACAATTTATTTCATGCTACATCGACAGAGAATCCTCTGCGAGATTGTATTAAGAAAGTTGGCTCCAGCCCTGTAATGTCTGGAAAAATGCGGGTGCTTGTCTGAAAGATAGCACCCACTTTCCAGCCTTCTTCAATCATTAAGCAGGAGGTATAAACTTCTAACCGTACCAAATCAAAAGATAGGTAAACGTCACATCTGTGATTTAAAAGCGCTTCGTGGAAGTATACAATTCCTGAATTTTACTGACATTTTGATGGAAAATGTGCCATTCACAACGGCCGCCACATTGCATTAATTATGTTCAATAGAACAGAAATGAACAGTGAAATGCTGAATCTAATGCTAGGATACATTTTGTTAAACATTTACATTGCCGTAAATTAACATAGTTTAACGACTGCATACCGAGCAGTGTTGAGAATGGACAATATTCGAAGTACCAGCATCCTCCTTTTGAGGCAGCGTGTCTGCTTCATCGACTACAAAAATAAAAATTATAATAAATCCATACAACTCCTACACAAATATCAAACTCCAGAATATACATTAAATCAATCACAAACATGAGATACTAACACCGCAGGTAGAAAAAGCTATAGTGAAACCTGTCTATAACGGTCACCTTTGGGACCTGAGACAAATGACCTTTATAGACAGGTGGCCTTTCTGTCCAGGTTGATTTCTATAGAAAACATCATTTTGGGGCTATGAAGAGTGGCCCTTATACACAGATGGCTGCTCTATAAAGGTGGTGGCTAATACAAGGTTTGACTGTACATGCGCTTTTTCAAGCTGTTCAATATTGTACTGCCAGACATTTCAATGGATCCTACCATCTATGTTGCTTGTTTGCAATGCTGCTTCTGATTTTGATCTTTGTTTTCTTTGCGGTCTTTGCTGGTGCATTCATAAGATCACCTATTGAAACAACCATATATTTGACTTCAATCTTATGGAAGAGGCAATATTTTCATTCTGTTAAGAATGATTATAAAGGGCCATACCATTTGATTTTAATATTAAACTTACCATCTGAAAGTTCAACATTGGCCCGCCAACGCTTTTTGCCAAGAACACTAAACCTGTCACATTCTGCGAGCAAATCTGAACCGCTGCACAGGTATGGCCCAACAATTTCTTCAAAGGCGTTGGGCCCCTTCCACGCTTGGCTGTCATATTTGCGCTTGAAGTCGTCTTTGAGTTTGGACAGCTTGTTGTGTAGCAAGACATACTTTTTGTCTTTTTTGGGCTAAGGTTTCAATCCTGCCGAGACTTGTAGCAATCGCACTCGTTGACTGCAATGCATTTCTTACCATTGCTTCATGAAGTTAGAAATGGACGTGTTCTTCATGACACCTGATTGTCTTGGGAGGAATAAGAACATAAACATTGCACAATAAGGAACTAAGCTTGCCTATATCAAGTTTACAAACTCTTTCACTGTTTCATACTTCTTCAGGACTGAGTGATAGGTTTCAGCTGCATTTGTGGTTCGATCTGGTCCACTCTCCAAATGGTTCAATTTGTTTACTTTTCATTCGAGAAACCATGTGTCTTGCACATAAAGTTGAAATCGCTTTAGGCTGCTGATAGGCAATGTGCCAAGCGTCTGGCTCTTTTGGAGAATGCCTAAGTTTATCCCAAGTTTTAACAACAATGTCCATCGGGAGCAAGAAAAGGGCACACATCTTTCGCACTCCTGTCCAGATAGTGCCTCTTCCATTTTCTGGCAAGTTATGAAGACCCATGTAGTGGCCGATCAAGCCCACATGACTTCACCTGTCTGATTATGTATAGGGTGAAATGAAATAAACACCTTGATACCTGAAATGTGAAAATTTCAGAACTGCAGAAGTCGAAACTCTGTAAATCTTTCACATCGGAACACAACACACGACACATTACTTTTTATAATGCTGCTCACAAGACATGACATGCATCATGGATTTCACCTAGCTTATACCAAACGCGCGGTAGACGCATGTTAGTGACAAGACAGTTTTATCGCTACACAGCAAAACCCAACTGACCTTCTCTGCTCCAAACTGAGATTCAACGGCATTCATTTCACTTTCTTCAAAGTCAGTTAGCTGTTGTGCCAACTGCGAGTCGCAATCCAGATGCTGCCAACGACTTTTGATAGAGGATAAAACTTTTTAGTATGAACGCTCTTGTCCTTCATCAGGGCAAAAATGAATGTAAACCTTTCGCTTTCCGTGTAAGATTTGATTAACTGCAAGGGAATGGAAGGAGCTCCAATTATCAGTCATCATCAATAAAAGCTATTAACAGAACGGCAATTTGTCCTAAATTAAGCAATCTTCCAACAGTAAATGAACTAGTCCTATGTAAGGAAAACCTAGCTAACATTATTCTATTGCAGTATATACAGTTCATGTTGTATAGGGACTGGGACTGAGACACGTGATTGATATCCACTTGTTAATACGTAACTGAAATCTGTAATCTGCGCTTGAAAGTGTAAGTGATTTGCGAGGGTTCAATATTGTAAATAATACTCAGTTGTGGTCATTTGTAATTATACCGAAACAACAGTTTACATTTTGTCATGTATTGTTCGTGGATTCTTATTTCTTAGAATCAAATTGTCATGCAAAGGAAAAGTGCAAGCTCTGACAATGTTACCAAAAATAAGTAAAAACCTATTGACGATTAACATGTTTACAATTGGATTAATTGCTCGCTAAATACACTTCCTACTTTGGCTTGAAGTGACGACTGCTGTTGAAATCCTTTAGGAGGGACCTTGAATGTTCCATCTGTCACAATTATTTTAGCACCCGTGGCAAGTTCCAACTCACAGTCACTGGCAAATACGACCAAACCTTTCTTGTTGCATTCGTGAAGTAAACAGCTGCAATAAAAAAATGTACAGTCAAACCTGTATTAATGGCCACCTCTATACCACTCTTCATAACCACAAAATGACACTTTCCATAAAAATCAACATGGAAAGAAGGCCACCTGTCTATAAAGGTCATTTTTCTCAGGTCCCAGATAGGTGACCGCTATAGACAGGTTTCACTGTATTCCAGGAGTACGTACAATTGTAGACCTCTGCCTTTTACTTGAAATCAAAGATGAATCTGCTAATTGAATCTCTTATAATCAGTAGCAAATTTGCTGCCATGAAGTGATGATGCTGAGACGTAAAGCGGTAAGATAAGCAAGTTACTTGTAAAGCAGCATGCACTATTTAGTCTACAGCGTAATACACAAATGCCACGTTACTATCAAAGTAAAAGTCAACCAACCCTATGAACAAGAGTAATGTTCAACCAATAGATAAGATCGAGAGCATGTGTCAGTAACAACAAGGTGTTTCCCCAGCATGGTATCTACATCAACAAGGACAGTGAAAGAAGGAATAGATTTATAGATTCACTGTATTGGATTCTCATAACAGTCACACACCTTTCTTGATTTCCGCCGATACTGCTGTACAGTGTCTCGCCAAACAAATCCTGGAAGTTGTTCCACTTGATAACAGCAGGACTGTTCTTTGTGAACTGAGAGGTAAACTATTGCCGTTGACTTGTCCATGCCTCCATTGGCCTCATTCATTATTGCTTAACAAGCAGTCTCATCTCTCTATCTGCTTGCGTCGCCATTGCCTGCTTGAAAGGAGCAGGCTTGCAATTCTCGTAATGCTGCAGCAGTATACTGGTTATGATGTTTCTCCTAATAAATGGAAAGTGTTATGATGCGGCCAATTGTAGCCGAGTTTAGCCGCAACATCAAAGCAACATGCGGCATTTCTCGTAATATATGGAAAGTTTCACGACACCGTAAACTGCAGCAGTATTCAGTCATAGCATTAAAACAGGCTGTGCTTCATTTCTCCAAGTAAATGAAAATATAAAATTTTTCCGGCAAAATCCTGGTTTTTAATCTAACTGTTATTTGTCAATATTTGCCTATCACTTTGTGAAAGCAACACAGCTTTGTTTGTTAAGTTTTGTTTCAATGATTTGACTTGAAATTGACTTCTTTCCGAAAGCAGTGTCGAAACTTCCTGTAAAACAAGCCATTCTAAAAATATGATGTCCTCTGTCGCCAACTAGTTCTACCTTCTTCTGAAAAAGTTTCTATTTTTCAAAAAGTTCCAATTATTTAGGAGAAACGATCTCATACAGACCAAATGGTCTCAGTGCAAAGCAGAAACAATAGCTGACAGACAAATATACTGATTGCTCACAGACTTAGGATTTATAAAAAAAAATGCTGCACTACATTTATATACAGAATACAAGGGACGACTTAGCTACATATGTAATCTAGCATATGTAGAAGGTTTTCTTACAGTCTTTTATTTTCCTAACTCCTCATCCTGACTTACCCTGCTCTTTGCATTAGCACTCCTATAGTTGCAATAGTTTGCAAGACATCAACCAAGTCCTTATCATTGTCAGCGAGTAAGTCCAAGGCTATAGAATGGAAAGTGATGTCGTGACAATGTGGGGCATGACTTTGGTTTTCAATCCAATTGATCAAATGTCGCGCATAGCTTGTAGCAAGCTCCACTGATAAAACATGATCTAAAATGAAACAAACGCAAATTATAGAAAGATAAAGATACAGAATTGGGAAGTTAATCAGAAAGACAGATTTCACCTGCGGCAATAATTTCAGTTTCAATCAGACTTTAAATACAGTAAATTTTATAGTTGTTGCTATCAGGGGTGGCGTTTGATCTGCCGGGGCGGTCATTTCCACCATATCTTTACAGATTCAGGCACACAAGGCAGTTATCGCTCTTCATTTGCACCCGCCAATGCACGCACTGGAAGTTCATATTTACTACTGACTCTGACTGGCATGTTATTACAAAGCAATTATTATTAACATAATATAAATTTTTTGGATAAGCTACTTAATACCCCCTGGTCTAATTGCTGACCCCTGGTCTAATTCCTTGCTCTCTCACTCAGCTTCTTTTATTTAACACTGGACACTGATCACTCCCATAACCACAACGTCTCTTTCCATTTGTTGCAGGGGTGTTAATGGTCACTCGTCCTTATAAAAAACAAATACAGTACATTACAAGAAAACCTTGGACAAAAACAACATTGTTACAACTGGTTTCTCTTTTTTGTTGTTGATAGGCGAGCCGTAATGTACCCTCACATGGCGATGTCTGGTTGGTTCAGTTGAACATGGAAGGTGCTTAATGACGATGAAGAGCAGTGTTCTGGGATGTTGAAGAAAGTGTCCAGTCAAACCCAGGCATATGGCCTTAATTGTGCTTGCAGCCCTCCAAACTTTACTGCTGCCATACTCCTCTTCTGGGTTGTGCTTGACGTTCTTTTGTTTCTGATGGTCATTGGATAATGCACATTTAAACATGTAGCATATTAATTCAATATGTCCTGTATCTGAGTGTGTATGTCATGTCCAGGCTGGTGAGCTATATAATAATACAGGCTCAATGCATGTACCTTGAAGAGATGGAAATTTACCAAGCGGAGGTGACTAAACCATAAATATTTATCGCTCCTATCCACGCAAACCGTTTTCAACGTTTGAAACTTGAGTTGCAATTCACACTTTTGCCATTGAGATATTTGAAGTTGCTACATGATGGAATTGTTGCATGAGGTACTGATTTGATATTGCACAGTTGTTGCCGATGTGCATGACTATTGCTTTGACCATGTTTACATCAAGTCCAATCCCTTGCGAGTCTAAGCAGTTGATGATAGCCGATGATTTCAACACACTGAAGCTAACAATTATCATACATTTATTAACTAATTTGTATAGATACTCGGAAGACCTATCTTAAGAATAAATATTACATGATGCTAGCTTTGCTTGGAATAATATAGAAATAACAAGGCCAATAAAGTTTCTAAAAAAAAATTCTAACTAACTGTGGTGGCTGTGGGGTTACCAGACCACAGAAGAAAAAACACGGAACATTTGCAAAATTGGATAGAACTGTCTAACAAAATCAACTAAATTCTGGACTGCATAACACATAAACACGGAACGATTCGGGGAAAAAAGGGACATCTGGCAACCCTAGGTGGCCTAAACATAGCAATTGTCCTGTAATATTGATCTCATTATTAGTAAGTCTTTGTTATGGTTTCTATTGTTCATTGTTCTAGTAGCCAATGCCAATTAGATCATGCTATCTGTGTAGCAGTCTATGTGTTTTGTTATGTAATTCAATTCTGATGAGTAGCTTTACCATGTGATGTTCCCGATGTTACTGTTGTCATGGCAATCATCTCTTAGCTACGACACTCACCTTGTAATCCATGGCAAAGACATTTTAGTACAAGGATCAAAAGCTTTCTTGCTGCATTGCGTTCAAGTACAGCATAATCTGATGATTTTGATTCTTGTCTAAATAGCGATGATTGGACTTTGGCAATGTTCAAGATTGACTCTTGGAAGCATGGCTCAACAAAAACAGATAAGAAGCGTCCAGGAAAACCCAACGTGATGTCGTGACTGTAGGCAACCTGGAAACTGCTTGCAGAATTAGAATTTACCACAGCGAGAGCCAGTTTGATGACTGATAGTTGACCTTCTTCAGGTAGAAATGTCAATTTGCCAAAAGACATAAACATTGAAGAAAGTACAGCTGAAAAACAAGCCGATAATCCAGACAGTCTATCACATTTTACTCCATATTCTTCGAGAGAATTAAAAAGCAGCTTATCCTGTGGAGGCAGCGGAGTCTCAGAAATGTGGAGGCTTTTAAAAATTGACCAACATTTTATTGAATATTTTAATAAAACCAATCCGTCACTCCTCAACTCTTTACTTGCAGTGTTTCCAAAAACAAAATCCAGTGGAATTCTTTTAATCGTTTTCATTGCAATATACAACTGGATAGGAATGAGCTTAAATTGTTTACTTTTCTGATCTGAAGGAGCTCGCTTCCATAACTTTGCCGTCGAGATCAGAATTGCTGATATCACAGTAATCCATTTGAAGAATATATCCGGGTTTTCCAAAACAGAACCATTGCTAACTTCGATAAGCTTATGTAAGATGATCATTTTTATGTCATCTTCAAACTCAAATCCACAAAAGAAAGCCCTTATGAGTTTTAAACCACAAAAGGAAACGAATCGGTCTTTTCTGAGAGCACAAAGTACAGCTTTCTCCAGAAGCTTGCACCCCTTGAACAATATACCAAGTGTTTTCTTCGCATTTCTTCCATGCTTTGTGCTTTTTTCTACTAGCAAACAAGCCACAGAAAGCACCTTCAGAAAGAACTCTCGCATTAGACAATGTTCAGATTGGCAGTTACACAAAGGAGTCCAAGTCCCAAAGCGATCAGAATCACAACCATATCCTTTGAATGATTTGCAGAGTGCGGAATTTTCTTCAGGAAGGACTAGTGCGTTGAGAACATCTCCAAAATGAGTAAAAGACGACTCTAATGATTGAATTTCAAAGTTTTCAGCAACAGTGTCGCACAAGGCCACATATGTTTTCAGGTAAGAACAACATAGACGCGCTGATTGCGATCCACAAGTCATCGCCAGGGAGTGCTGCTCCACGCTTTTGCCACGAGGGTCGAGGGTATCAGCCGTTACCCGTTAGGCGTGTCAGGGAGACATCATTACAATTTACAAGGGTTGAAGTCTTGAAGAGGGACCGCAAACTCGCAAAGGCCGCAAGAGCCAAGTTGGCAGCCATTATCAATTTCTGCCATTTTCTAACAGTCTCACTATCGAGACGTTACTCGTGGCAACGGCGTTAAAGCAGTACTATACATTATTTTGATGATTATTCACGTGACCATGAACATGGCCACCGACGACAGAAGATGTCACTTATAAACAAGCAACCGTAGGAATTCGAGAACAGAATTCTAACATGGAAGAAACATGACAAAATGTGTCATTGAGCATTTGTGATGTTCTTTTATTGGCCTTCCTTGCGCTGCGTTCCCACTACGCCACTCCTAGACTCTAGAGCATAAAACATGAGTCAGGAGCTAACTTATTCTGCACTGAAGACCGCCAATGAAGCAAGGGTATCGGTAAGTAGGCCTAGTCGCTTACTAACTTCACTCGCGACTATTAACGTGAATTTTTTGGTGAATTATAAAGTTCAAGTCCTCTTTCCTTATTTTGAGGATAATTTACTTGCTGATTTGCTGTAACAGTAGGCTTATGATGACTAGAGGAGGAGGACTAGAGGGGTTAAATCTGCTGTCGGAAAGTAACCAGATAGCAAGTGTTACGCAGTGTTCAATATTGATTTACAAGGCCTATAATTAGAAATAATAGTTACACTTAGCTTGCGAGCTGCTTCTGTGAGTGCATCGAGGAGTGGCCCCTGGAAATAAATAGTCAGGGACTAAGCTTCCCCGACTAACCAAAACTAGCATAATTAGGGGCCTAGCCTGCTAATAAATATGTATAAACTCTATAAATAACAAGAGTTATTCATCTTTCATACTGGCAATAGTGAATTACAAGTTGAACTGCAAACTCAACAGCAACACTCGAACACCCCGATTGGAAAACCTGTAATTCATACGCCGGATTTTGCTCCAGAATGTGTTGTCAAAGTACGCCAAAACCTAATTCCAGTGAGCTGTACGCTGGATTTATCCGGCGTAACTTACACGTTTTCCAGTCAGGTCTAACACTGATCCACCCCAGCCATAAACTGACTGTTAAGGGTAAGTGTTTGAAACTGTGATATATTGTTGCCACCAACAACATGGTAGGTATGGTATTGGGCTCTATTTGGGGGAGATGGTTGGATCTATTGATAGTTTGATACAATGATTGATTGGTAATGCAGTACCCCAGAGCCCCAGGTTCGTGCCAATAGACCGACTATCTAAAGAATGATATTACATTACATTACAACTCAATCTTGCAAGAATCGATCCATATGACTAGACTGCATTCTTGATACACTCTTACAGCTAGGAAGTAAGAATAGCATTGAAGTTGTTTGTTAAAGAAAGTTACATCAGGCAGTTATCCATAGCACCAGTGCTGTATAGGTTACTTTTATTTAGTAACGAATTACAATTACAAATTACTTTGAGTAAAAGTAACGAATTACAATTACAAAATTACTTTACCGAAAAAGTAATCTTTACAAATTACTTTCAACATCACTTTTCAACACACCAGCTGTATAAGTATGCCACACCCTAATGATAAGAGGGTTGAACTGAAAGACATTGGTTTTGTGTGTTAAAAAGAACACCCGATAATTGGAATAAGAAAGAAAAGCAAACAGGCCAAAAACAGTATGTTGAATATCCGAATATGAAAAAAGAGATTGAGTTTGATCCTTGTTTTGATCAAGTGTTTATTCCTGTTGCGGTGGAGAATGTTTCCGTAGCGACCAGCAAGTGAAGATTATGTTTCAGGATCATGCGGGAGTTCCTTTGTTTACATACGTTCGTCTGTGAAATTCAACACCACCACACCACATGAATGGTGTCATTTGACACTGTTTGTTCTTGAAACAAAGATCAACGCATTCCCGACGGGCAAATGCCTCCTGAATGAGTAAACTGTCGACCCTGAATTTTATTTTTTTGACTCAGCTTGACTTGACTCGACTTCCTTGCATTGTTTGTGGACATCACAAGAGCACAACAATAAAATAGTAATTTCTGGTTTTGACTGTTCTTAGAAGTAACGATAACAAATTACTTGCTGAAAACGTAGCAAATTACAGTTGCAAGTTTCTCTCTGCGAAAAGTAACGGATTACAATTACAATTACTTCAAAAAGTAACGAATTACAATTACAAGTTACTCTCTGCGAAAAGTAATGGATTACAATTACAATTACTTCAAAATGTAACGAATTACAATTACAAGTTACTCTCTGCAAAAAGTAATGGATTACAATTACAATTACTTCAAAATGTAACGAATTACAGTAATTTGTTACTTTAGGAAAATTACTGCACAGCACTGCACCACACTGACTAGATCTATTGGAATATATTATGCTGTTGTGGATGCTGTTAGATTGTTAGTATTTTTTGTTTTTCTAGGACGAGCAAAGATCTGAGCAGCAGAAAAGAAATATTCTCCTACTGATTCTCCACTACCTTAATGAAGAAGGGTAATTATCAATTGAGTCGACTCCCCCAATAATGGTATGGTGGGGACCAATCAAATTTAATATTTAACCAATATTGAGAAAGCCGATAATAAAAAAGAGAGGCTGCATGTAATCGAAGTCAATGTAGGCCATGGCCCTCGTCGACTGATAATCAGTTGGTATGAATATGGAGTGCATGGAAAATGTGAAATAAAAAGTCTTGTTACTGTTTTGAACATGACCGTATCCTTGATCATATAACAATCACAGACTGACACACAATGACGCAATGATATTCTTCGTTTTACTACTAATTGTGACTTTGTTCTTCTGCTTCCATGTAATTACAGTGAAACCTGTCTATAAGAGTCATCTCTAGAGCCTGAGAAAAGTGGCCTTTATAGACAGGTGGTCTTTATAGACAGGTGGTCTTTATAGACAGGTGGCCTTTATAGACAGGTGGCCTTTATAGACAGGTTGATTTCTATAGAAAGTATCATTTCGGGGTTGTCAAGAGTGGCCTTTATACACAGGTGACTGCTCTAAGAGGTGGCAGCTATTACCGGTTTGACTGTATTGATTGTGTTATCTCGTTGTAATTATGTCTGCCTCAATCTACTGTTCATGATAAAAGATTTGATTTTTCTTGTATGATGGTGGAATACACTTTCCGGTAATATCGGTTGAGTGAGCCCTAAGTGGTGTTTTATGCATTGAGATTGATACACAAATAATAGGAATAAAAAAGATGTCTTGATAAAGTATTGGCACAAATAACTGCGTTGTAATCTGGAATTCACAAGGCCGAAATAAGCTCAGCTTATCTGATTATGTAGTCTTCACAGACAGAATGACATCACTCAAATACAACGAGTAAAAATAAGCACTTTTTGAATCATTAAATGATTTGAAGATACCGATACAGTGAAACCTGTCTATAACGGACACCTTTGGTGCCTCAGGAAAATCACCTTTATAGACAGGTTTATCCAGGCTAATTACTATAGAAAGTGTCATTTTGGTGGTGTTACAAAGAGTAGGCTTTATACACAGGTGGTTGCTCTATAGTCTATAGATTGGTGGCCGCTAATACAGTGGTCGCCGCTTAATAAAACCACCTTCGGACCAGGTCAAAGTGGTTTTATTAAGCGACGGTTTTATTAAAAGAAGGCAGTAAATGACGTCACTTTTTCCGCGATGACGTCATCGTATTGTTTACCACAATAACGGTGACAAGA
>OFHS01004921.1:0-12637 GCA_900245855.1 Calvadosia cruxmelitensis
TTTCTTCTTGAGTTTGCGATTTTTACGTCGTTTGCGCTTTCTCTTTTTCCTCTTAAGTTTACGATTTTTACGTCGTTTGCGCTTTCTCTTTTTCGGCTTGAGTTTACGATTTTTACGTCGTTTTCGTCTTGGTTTTCTCTTCCTTCGCCTGGGTTTTCTATTGTAACCTCGTCTTCGTCTACGTCTTATCCTTTGCCGTCCGCACGTTTGGCATGGGGCCGGTACTTTGTACACTCTTTTTTGGCGGAATGTTGTTGATTCTATCTCAGTGTCTGTTCCTGAAAGTGCAACGTTATAGATCATATTATCATAGCCCGTATTTTGTATTAGTTTGTTCTTGAGCAAATCGCATGCTTCAATTACAGCTCTAATACTGTAGATGAGAATGCATACCTTTGCACCTTCCTCTCCAGCAACCTCTTCTTTGGCAGGCCGTATTCCAGCATCGATGTGCTCTGCATCCTCTCTCCCAGCAGCGATGACTATCACATCCAGATCGTAGGCATCCCCTACTTCGACATGGAGGATTCCGTTCTAAATAAAGCGAACGAATTGTGCTCATTTCAATTTATCTTAGAATGTATCGGTTCTATCACTTGGGAATGATGTGTTGCTTTCAATACGATGCACGCATCGTTATTCTTAACCACCTCGACTGCCTGCTTTTCAAATATCATCACAGTTATTATAACCATCGTTTGCTGTTCTTTATTTTGTTCGACCACATTTTGGCTAACTTGAAGCGTTATCAATACGACCACACTTTTTTGGCATTCATTAGTCAAGGCACTGGTCTTATTTCCATACCGATAATTATGAGCGGCAATTTTTTTAATCGTTCTACAAGTACATCAAATTTGCTCCAGGCAAGTGTTTTCGGGCATTCGGCGGAGAGAGAAATAAATAATTCCAGTACCTGAAGGTTTCAGGTCGTTATGCAAGGACAGCTGAAACTGAAGCGTTACAACTTCAAATACTGGAAGCGTTTATGGTCTCGACGAACCCGAAGAAATATATAGGCTCCTTTCACTTCATCCGAAATAATATCATCAGAATTTAATTATACTCAGGCATTAGTAAATTATTGATTTTCCGCTCATTTTTTGCTTCCTATTTATATGTATGTAGTGGTTGAACATTTTAATTACAGTCCGTTTTATTAACTCAAATTGTGCAATAATGGTTTCCTTACGAAACAGTTCGTAAAAAGGTACAAAAATAACAATACAGGTCCCAGAAAATGCAACATATAATCATATACAGTGTATACAGAAATGACTGTACTATATAATTGCATATGAAAGCAATAAAATAGCTACGTTTCTTATCAACTTATTTCTTAAAGTGATTTATAAATCATGTTGGTATGATTTATCTATGTGTCTTGGCATACTGATTGAACACCATTGGAACATTGTCTTCTTTTTCCCAGCAGGTATTGAAATCCATTCTATTGAATTGACGGTAAGCCATATACTACGCAATAGTAAAGAGCCACGCATCCAGTTTCATAACGCGACACAAGCATGCTTATCAGTCGCAGTTATAAGATGAAGCGCAACAGCCGTGTCGAAAACACGGCTATGGTGATAAGCCTTGTTGTTTCCATGAGTCGATAGAAAGTTTTGAGCTCTTGTTACTCGCCTTGTTGATGTATTAACAAAGCAGTCCTACGGGATGTTTTTGCTTGATTTCTGTCTTTTCCATCGATGCTGCATCTACTTATGAATCAGATGTTATTGAATGTTCCCCTTCAAATTCGTGTGAACCTGTTTGTGCATGATGCTCAGCTTCTTGAGAGTGAGGTCGCCAGGGGAAAAGCGCTACGCTTGCTGTTTCCATGATGCGCTACAGCCATGTCGCTTCACTGTCTCGCTACAGCCTAGCGCTTCAACCGGAAGCCATTAAAAGCCAATTAACGTCTGTTTCCATGAGGCGACGAGCGTAGTGACACCGCTGTTGCGCTTCATGGAAACACAGTAGATTATATATGGTAGGCCTTTTCCTAAATCTGCATTTTGGCTTCGTAAAGCATAAAATATCTTTAATAAACACTGCGGCGTTTGTGAATATAGTGAACGAAATTTTATGTCGGTGAAGTCCTCCCAGAGTACAATCTATACGATTTGAAGTTAGGATAATTCGAGTATCTCTTAACAGAAATTTGCTTTTCATTTTAGTGTGACCCTTGGAAACCCGTTCTCTAGTTTGAAATTTTCTTATCAATTTACAGATGTACAGATATAGCTGTATAATGATATCGATTTTAATCTTATTATCTGATAAATTGAAATTAAATTTATCTCTTGACAAAGTTGGATCAAGTGAACTGATCTGTCTGTCCACCTCTTTCTTTATCAATAAACCCATTGTTATGAATCCTTGTCGTGCCGTTATAGCTTATTCGATTATAACAAAACACTTTATGATTGTGCTATGAGACTGATCTACGGAAATCATCTTTACCGGCTCTAATTTGAGCTAGTACATTGATAGGTTGATTATTTAATTAATGTTCTAATAAAGTTTCAACTGTATGCCAATACACATAGATAATTCATAGCAAATCCATTTAGAAATCATTCTAAGAATTAAATGTGCAAGAAAGGTTGCTATTTTTGTTACTTTTATTTGCGATTGCGAATTTTTCTAGACTGCATGCGACATGTTTGTGCAAATGTACTGAGGACTGTGGCTTGGATGAACTGAGTTGCACGTGGACTGGACTGTGGTTGAATAGCTACCCAGCACGTTAACATAGTAGGACGAATCAAACTCCTATTGACTGGTTCTGTTATTGACGCCTCTAAGTCAGGCTACATTGTGCAGACCTATACAAATTTCTAAAGCCGGTCAGTCACATAATCCAGGTGCTAAGCCCGGTTATTGTGTATGCTACGAATCAAGAGACCAATGTTTACTGTTAAAATAGACGTACCTCTGTAGCATCGTCCATATCTGCATGTATGGAACGTTTCCACCATGTCCCGCGCTTGAGGTACTGCCAAAGTCAAGCAAAGTAATTTTCCTCACATAAACAAACTGAATCATTTCAAAACTAAATCTTGATCTACTGAATGTGCAAGCCAGAGCTATAGTCACACGTTTCCCCACTGATAATCCATTTCACCTGATGTAAGTATAGTGCTTACTTTCATTAGGTATGAAATCGTAGGCCTGATGATTGTTCAAGTATTTACTATCGACTATTCCTTGCTTGGATATCGTTAACCATGTCATGCCATGATTCCTATGCGTGCTCATTTCCAAAACATGCAATGAATTTAGCTATTTTAGACTGCAGTAGTACTTTCAGAAGGAAACACTATTCTGAATGTTTGTTTGTTCTATTGTTTGTTACACCCCAAATTTCAAAACAGACAGTACTTACTAAGATCTAAAAGAGCTTCCAGCGACCTTGGCCGACCAACTTCACCTGCAAGTAAAATCCATCGGTATAACTGTCATGAACAGGGTTACAACGACGAAGGGCGAAAACGTACTATAGCAATGGAAATCCATTTGTCTGCTGGTATTTCTATGTTTTCATTTCCTTACATAATTTCATTCATCTTAAATAATAAACTGTTACTTCAATTGTAAATGACACATAGCACTTACCATGATAACTAACGTCATTCGAAGCCATTTCTTCATCGGAAATGTCACTGTCCAAAGAATCTTGTTCTTCGCTAGTTAAATCTTGGTCAACATCGTCAGTCGTGGGAGCATCATGTGCATCTTTGATGTCTTCTGTCGTCTCCGTAACTCCATCTTGAGATATTTCATGACTGTTGCTAACATACAGTGCCCCAGTGATTTGACTGTCACCGTCATCTGCCGTCGGTAAAATGTAGACTTCCCCTCCGTCAGATAATTTTTCCTCGTTTTCTTCCGTCAACTTCATTACCTTTTTTTCCTTTGATTTTTCATGTTTTGCTCGTTTTTTAACCACAGTTGCATCATGTTTTTCTGGACTTATGGCATCATTTTTATCTTGGAAATCCTTCTTCGCTGTCCTTTTCAATACAAGAATCAGACGATCATGTGGATAAACATCGGATCGTTCATCTAAATTCACGTCTCTTTCATTTTGAACATAATTCCTCTCTTTCCAGTTTGTTGCATCTTCTTTCGTTGCTTCACGACTGTCCCCGTTTTCATCTTCATCCGTTTGGTCGTCGTGGCTTTCCTTTAGACTCGGCGATACATCATCGCGTTCTAGGTCACGTCGAACAAAATCACTCTCAGGGTCCTCCCTGTCATCGCGAGCTTGCGAATAAACTGCAGAGATTAAAAATTATTTATGGTAGTGTTACGTAGCTGCTATGCATAACATGGACGATTGAGGCAGCCTGGCATTATGTATTATTATTTTAGAATGTAATTTTACTTGTATTATTTTCATTGCTACGAATAAGAAATGAGACTTGATGGAAATAATTTTGATTATCACAGATATTTTCAATACTATCTTAAAAATCAACAACAATGTAAATTACAGAAATATAACGTCTATGAGATTAAAGACTATTGCCTTTTCATAGTAATGCGTGGATCTTTTAGATGTATTTAATGCGTCTTACCGACGTATAGCTTCTATGAAGAACACAAGTTTTATCGTGATAAACTTAGCGGGCTTTTAGAAAGCTACCGGTTCCTATAACTGATTGGAGTCGGAGGGGCAGTTGATTATTTAGCTTGATTTTGAAACATTAGTATTGGCCACAGTATTTTACTTATGTTACATACCTCTGTGTCGATAAGACACTTGGCTACTAATATCATTGAATTCTATGTACTGTGAAATGTATATACGATGTACGGTATATGTCGTTCCTCTTTAGACAACTTGAACTGAAGCTATTACAGTATAAGCGATGCCGTACATTGTCTTTATTGCCAAGGAAACAAGCAGTCTTCCTGGCTTCATTGGCTTCGATGTATTAAAATATCGCTACCATACGGAGTGCTGTTGACTTCATTTAATCGAACCCGTTAGACTTCATGCGGGTATCAGTAGACTCGTAGTTATGAGTTTGAGCCAACATGGACTTACCTGCGAGGCAGACCAGTAAGATGAGAAGCACCTTGATCAGCATTCTGAAATAAACACAAGGGAGAACTATTGCGTGATACAGAAATTGCTAGCTAGTCACAATATAGAAAAGGTAATAGATCTGTTGATAGCTTTGTTTGGAATAATAATTATTGTAATCAGTCATCCTTGGAATGGTAACAAACATGGTATGGTTCACAAAACGGGAAAAATACAATAATTGCATTTCATTGGTAGCATCACACACACATTATAGCTCGAAGTAATGTTACTACTGCGAGATGATCTTTTCTATTGATTATACCCTGAGTTGAATATATCCCACGACTTCTTTTAGTAATTAAACTGATCCACATTTTCTTCTTCATATCAAGGCACTCACCTCATCAGGTGCAGCTTGCTCTGCGACCAGTTACGGCGCCGAATGGATTTATTAACTTGCTTCTTGTCTCATGATAATCAGAAAATCTAATCATCTACCAAAGATCATCTTTGTATCTCCTTAAACGCATTTTATTGTAGCTTGATCGTAACTACTTCCACTATTGCAAAGAATATTAAACACTGAAGCAAGAAGCAAGGATTCTGGAAACATTTGCCCTTGTCTCATCATTTATCTAAGGCTCTCCAGTGTAGCAGTCAATTGAATTCTTTGATTATACTGTATTATGGCGTGTCTAAATGTAGATTTCCATCTGGCACTCTGGACAAACACGTGTTGTCTCTTGGTAGGATGATTGATATGAGATCATCATCAACGCATCGTGCATTGCAAAGTCGAGAAATATGGTTTCTAAGCTGAAGTAATTGATTCTTTCTTTTTACATTTTTTTATTTCTATTATATAACGTACTCCATCATTGACCAATCGGGCAATCACAAACAGTGCGGCTCAGGAGTAGCAATTGCTTGCTGAAGAAATATCGTACATTGATGCTGAGCGCTATTTGCCAATGCTTTTGTCACTGTCATATTTTGTTTTGCTCTCATTGCCTTGTAACCAATCACATTTCTCAATTACGTAGCCTCTAAGTCAAAAATATTTTTTACGAAGTAATGCACATAATTATTAAGTACTAAACTTCAATGCAAATCGTGTTAAAAAGATCAACTATTGCCATCTTACATCTTCAGAGAGACATCATTATAGTTCATCAGCATGAACAATGGGTGCAGCCCACAGCCTGCCCCAACGCACAGTTGGAGGCCACTGCCACGATAGACGCAGACAGCACGTTTGTGAACAGGCCAGTTATCACTGTTCTACATTCCTTCTTGTCGATACGCTCTACATTCTCGTCAAACGCGGTTGAGACTTCGATGCAGCAGCTAAGAAGCGTGTGCTTCATTCTGCGAGGTGGCAACGGCGTATCAAAGTGTCTGAATCTCATATGATCCTCCTGGTAGCACGACATTAGATGAATTGGTCAGCGACAACTGTGCGTACGTCTTCGACGGTAGAACTTTCATTTTGTGATGTGATGGTCAATGTTCGTCATCCTAAGGCAGCCTTTAGCAATACGCGATGATTCATTTTGTTATGACTTGCAGTTGTTTCCACTTTGTCTGACTTATAACATGAGACAAGACTGGCAGCGTATTCAATTACACTTCGACAAATCGATTTGGCAGCTCGAGTAATGTCTTCTTCTCCTGAATATGGCCCCAAGTTGATCCAGCCACGGATTTGATCACGTTCAGTCTTTGCTTCGCGTTGGTTGTCGTTTCGTTGGAATGATGGCTAAAAGAATACATCGTGCCGAAGTGGATCTTTGGTGAAACATTTACTCCATTCAACGAAAAGTTCAGGCGCAGAGACGCTTGGTGCGTATCCGGCATGAACAAGTTGACCGATGATTTCTCGGGCGAAACGGCCAGGTGACCCCCACTCAAGCACTGGAAAGGTACCATATAGTTGCTGATGGCGTCACTTCCAGCTTGAGCTGATAAGTTTCTAGCATAGATATGGAGATACCATAGGTGTACTGCTCGACATTGACTGGCTCTTCAAGCACTGGCATCATCGCAAGGTTGAAAAGCTTTGGCCACGTGACTGCGCCCTGAGGGACACCAACAAGGAAGTTCAGCGATGACGACACTATCGATAAGTCATTCGACTGTTACCGTCGTAGGTAACAATTGGACTAGCGAACGATGCTATCGGGTATTTAGCGTTTGATATCTGAAAGCAACCGGTCCTGCGACACCATAGCGAATGCCTTCAACAGATATATCTGCAGAACGCCCTGGCGACATCTTCATGTTGAATCCGCTTGAAATGTCCGTGTTGAAGTCATGCAGATCAGTAACCATCGAATGATTCCCACGAAACCCATGAACAATTTCCGAGTCTGACAGGTGCACATTTAAAACTGGTAAAATCCGTCATTGTCATTGTGCTGACCGCTCTGTAGTTGCTGTTGTTGACTCGTTGCCCTCGTTGCCCCCTTGCTAAGTCTTCCATTCTCAAAAGTGTTTAATCTTCGGGAGGCAAAGAATTACCGCTTAAAATCTGCAATTCTCTAGATATACTAATAATATAAAGCTAACTAGAACTAACAAAGCCAATATACTGTGCATATTGTGATGTAAAGAAATAAAAGGCTAATAAACGCTGGAGAAAGTGGCAAATTCGAAGGAACTGCNGAAGGAACTGCGGAGTGAGAAAATCATGATTTGTGCACACGTCTGTCGCCATAGTAAGAGGCAGCTAGGAATCGAAGTAGCTACTCTCGCTACCAGGACTTGTGCCTCAAGCTCATATTGCAATAGCAAATTATATTGCATGTTCCATTTATAGTCCTCTCCGATGCCTGGTATGATTACGCACGATTTATTGCATGTCTTTGATCGATAATCTATAACATCATCGACCATTATCTGCTTGATAAAAAGAACTACATACTTTAAGAGTCTACAGATCAGAAAACAAAGTTTGCAGGTTATATAGCATTTTCGTATACCAGTGTAGGTGTAGCCCGTTAATATCACTACGCGTTCAATATTTCTTCAATTGGGGAACCAAACTACGTCAGANAGCGTACTTTTTACCTGCTTAGTATCATTACTAGTTTATGATCACGATTTTGGACTGAAAAATCATAATGATGTTAATAAGGCTAAACTGTAGCTATTTTCCGTACCCTTGTGGACGAATTCTGTACATTTTCTGTTCATGGTATGTTAACGAAAGATACAGAATGGGTTACAAACAGTACAAGTAACGTTACACCAAATGGACAAAAAGTTACAGAAACTCAAGAAATCATAAAAGTTAATTGTTTTAATTTTTATTTTACTCGATTATTATTTGTCCTATTACAAAATAAAAGAAGAGCAAGAAGAAGAAGGCGGCATCAAAAAGAAGGACTATTACATCTGGACCCTGACTAACTGGTCGGCATCGGCCCTGGACATTATTATTATTATTTATTATTACAAAATAAAAATGTTCTCCAGTTGTTTCTACAGAATAAGCTTCTCAGAACACTGATTGCATTTCCTCTTTGAATGGTGATATCAGTTCTTTGTTTAACATAAACTACTGCTTATTGTCTTCTGATGCTCTGATTAGAGCTTTCCTAATTATTTCTCAGCTATTAGAGTTCTGTCGGCCAATCTTATATATACTGTATATAGTTGTTTGACATTAAAGAATGTATTATATAAAATGCTCAAAATTGTTTTCAAATTATCAATGACAATCGTCTGGAAATGGCTCGACTTGTACTACTCGATCTTACTGTATCACTTGAAAGTCACATAATAATATCTTCACAATTTACGTTTTAATTTATTTTTCAATTTGTAATAGTTTTGTAACATTTGTATAGCTTTGCATTTGCACGTTAGTTAAAATATTACTTATTTATTTCTGTACTCAGCTGTATTGTTTTAATCTTGACATATCCGATTTTGAATTGTGATAATCTTGACCAATGTTAGTTAAAGGACACCAGAAGAAAACACATGCTGTTAAGTTGCATTCTTTCATTCATTTTGATCATCAATCAATTCAATCTACTGTAAGGATAACGCTTAGGGTAATGACGATTTGCCGAGGTCATCTTTGCCACTTTACTCGATTAACCTGCGGATAGAAATCATTTTTACATAAAAATCCATATAATTTCATATATTCTGAGGATTCTAGCATTATTTCATTCATATAGCTATCGTTTAAGAAATTCGGGTAATAGAAATCGTAAAATCGCATCCTCGTATATTGAGTGCAATGGATGAGTATGTTCCATTTATTAGCCTATGTGTGCTCAACAAATAACAATTCTGCCTCGTAAATATATGAATATTTGTATGGAAATCCACCGACTGTAATGTTTTACGTTCCTGCACGTTGCTTGTTGTAACCAAATCTTTCCTATTTTCTTGGCAAATAATTGAAACTTTTCTGGTTTATGGCAATAGAATATGGGATTGATGTCAGCTGCAGATGGTTTGTTATGAATTACATCTTCAGTCATGAGTTTTACACCTTTTGGGTTGGAATGTTATGGCATCTCGCATTCTTCATACATTTCGCATGGATAACATCATATTCAACCTATCTTACCCCTTCTCTTTGATATCTTTCCTTTGTAACCGCGTTTCCTTTTGCCTGCAAAGAAATATTGATTTTTAATACTTTCTCACCAACAACATCCTCAAAGTTATAATGAAATATTAGATATTACATTAGATAATGATAGATATTACAAAAAGTTGACTTGTACTGGCTTCGATGTGAAAGTTATAAATAGAATACTTTTTTTCTAACTCTTGAACTCTTTGCTGCCTTTCACTTATGTTCACAATCCACTGTAACACTGTCGCCGACATTAGGAATAAAATGCAAAGAATGGTTGCAAACGGCATAGTAATCATGCCCGTATAGAAGAATGCATAAGCCAAATAGGCGCGCCAACGACACAAGCGAAGAAGAGGACCAGGCAGATTTAACGAGATTAAACAGTAAAAGACATATTACATATCATTGGAGAAAATACAGTTACTACATTAAAGATTTTTTATAGAAAAAAAGAAAAGAAAAAGTTACTACATCATCACAGTTCGTTTGGTATCATGTTTCCATTACGACGTAACAAACTGGAGATTTGCATATCTACAGTTGCAAAAATTGCACTCGAATGTTCTGATAATTGTTCTGATAATCTTATTCGTTATGGAATATTGACAGCTTACTTTGGATTCGACGTGGACTTATACGTTAGTGTAACGTTGACAAAACTGAAACAAATTCACAACTCACTTTCGCCGGAAGGTGTCGTCATGTATACAAAAAATGTAGACGAAACTTGACTTGAAATGTGATTTTGATGCACAACTTTAGCCGCATTTTCATAAAAACAAATATTATGTTCGTGAGAGTAGACATTACATCGACCCATTTCGAAGCGTTTATCGTATTTAACGTCAAGGGAAAAATCAACGTCACTGGGTAAACCGGCCTTAGAACTGTTTTCTGGTATGAGAAGTACGGATAACAATAGGAACTTCCTTTAAGACGCAAGTTTAAAATTGTTTTATGTATACCCTTTGGATAGAATCATTCTGGTTTTGAATAGGAGCAATATCATACGCTTGCGTTAATTTCTCTGGCATTTTACTAACCTCTGCAGCAGTAGTCCACTTCCAGGTATTTGAATGTTCCAACGCATGGATCTCCAAAAACACTATTGCTTGCTGGCACCCGGCATTCTTTCTGTCCCTGGCAATAGTGTCGCACTTTCTGGGTAGATGTTCCTGACTCGCACTTCAAAGTCTTCACTGGTCCTACATTGCACTTATTTTTCTTCTTTCGCCCGTACAATGCTTTTCTGACGTATATCGTGCCTTTATCGCAGCTCAAATGAAGATCTTTGTGCTCGCATGCATGCCGTTTCCGACCCCTCCTGCATCCTAAAAAATACATTGGTATTTTCTATTATAGAAATATTCCTTAAAGCCTGCTTTCCATTTGAATCGGGAGCACCCGCTGATTTTCGTAGGCTCCTTGCCGTGAAATGGAAACCACGCATCAAGAGATCGGGAGTAAATCGGAAGGAGCCCGCGATTTTTCAACATGTCGAATTTTCGGGAGCATTCGGGGGTGCACTGGCAGTGCAATGTGTTGCGGCGCTCCTGGTTTAAGTGGAAAACAGGCTTAAGCAAGACGATTTCTCTTGACACGTCCCCGTCCAAGCGTTAAAGCTCATACTATCCTTTCTGTATCTCAATTTCTTTGAGACTTTAGCACCACCATAATATACCATACTTCAGTTACATCATTTTGCTCTTGCGTCCTTTCGATTGCTATTTTAAAATTCAGGCCTGAACTATATATGTCAATCTGTCAGCTTCAAACGTGTTTTATCGTCATATCGTCAAGAGAACCTGACAGTGTCATTCAATGTGCAATTTATGTCTTACCACGTCCTCCACGTCCCTTGCCCTTGCTTCTGCGTCTGCGTCTACGTTTGCTCATTTTAGATCCTGAAAGATGATTAGACGTAAATGCATTGTCATAATTATATAGGAATAGATTACGGGTCTATATCAAACAGCGAGCTGGCAAAGTGTGAAAGCTAATTCAATTTTGTTCGCCCTTGGCTCACTACAAATGTAATCAAACGCGCCCAATTGTCGTGCTATAATACACGAAATATATTTTGAAATCTAGCAAGCCACGAGTTTCATTACAGAAATGGCTTTCAGTTCTGTGATTTCTGTAAACAATAGACGAAGAGTGCTAGCAAGGCGCTAGTGCGTGCTTTTGACTTTGTATCATTCTGAAAGAGCTCACAACGTTATTAAAGTGACAATGATTATTGGCACTGTTGACTTGATATTGACAGATAAACAACTGCATGTGTTTGATCGTCAAAATCAGCTTCTCAGCGACAGCCACGGCTACAGAACTGATGCCGTACGGCAACATATACACTATATATACTGCAAAATAAATATTTCGGGAATACAAATTCCCGGGAACAGCGTTTCAGCTGGAGAGGTTCCTCCATCGTGCTATAGCGACGCCAATTGAGCCATCGTGAATACATCGGTGCTTATCAACTGCTCAAAGGGGGTGGTAAAATTTGTATATGAAGATGCTGCCTTCTTACCATGATGATGTTTCTTGACTAGGTATATCCACCAACTTTCATATTGTTGTCTCCTAGGCAACAATGCCGCAAACGAAGCTCAGGGCTGATCTATACCCCACCATTATTCGATAAATAGAGGCAAATTATACTTAAGTATGCATTTGTTTCGGCACATGACCAATGCATTGGCTGATCCAACAGCACGCCGACAGCCTGCTAATCGCTCAAGCCGACGAGACAACCAGTTGGAAACGAGTTTCAAGTTGTCATCTCACTCATACAGCGCAACAATAGCGAAATTAAGTAGTCCATTAGATTCAGTTAATGGCAGAAACGTCCTTTCCTCTAGGCCTATAAGTTTCATCATGCAGTGGTTTGCTGCGATTAATTTGGACTCCGTTGTAAAGGACTGTACCTTTTCGTTTGCGGCGTCTGTATTTACGTTTGCGTTTCTTCAATCCTGAAAGGCGATTGATTG
>OFHS01004922.1:0-12815 GCA_900245855.1 Calvadosia cruxmelitensis
AGTTGGCGGCTGGTCCGCGGCGGTCAATGTACAGGTTATTGCGTTCATCAGGGCTTAGTTTGTTCAGTATATCTTTGTTATGCCTTGTCCATGTAATTATTAACAATTTAACCTCGTTCTGTACATGCGTATCTCGTTTTAATGTTCTGTATAAAACACGTTGATTTCGTTTGATGATCTGATTACACCTAATCTCGGTTGAGAGAACCTGAGCGGTGTTTTGCTGAGTTTGGTATATTCAGCTCATCATATAGTGAACGAACATGTGCCCTTTCTGATTGCGTTAGGGAAGGACGGATGAATATTCCATTAAATTTTTCAATTTGCCGCAGCTTTTTTACGGCCTTCAATACTTCACTTCTCTTCGACTTCGAAGAAAAACAAACTTTGATAAGGTGCTTGCGGCTCTTGTCGTGCGGGGTTTTCCCTAATCGATGAAATGACGTAATGTCTCTACCAGGTTCCTGAATCCCCACGTGGGTAAGCAGCTCCCCGACAAAGATGGCGTCCTCGCCGTCGTTCGAGTTGTCATCAACACCAGAAATTACAACTTCGTATTGCCTTCGTTCAGCTTCGAGAGCCACCGTCACAGCACTGCTCACCTGTTTCTCGATCTCCAGAGGAACTTCTGCCGTTCCAGGAGATGATGACTGATGCTTGGCGATTGAAGTGGCCATGCCACTGATCGTGTTCGCAAGCTCCTCAACTTTTTTCTCCAACGCCGTTGTCCTGGTCAACAATTCCTTCATTACTGTAACGCACAGCGGGCATGAAGTAGGAAATTTCTTCAGAGTTAATATCTCTGAAGTCTTGCAAGACGAGTGTAAGGACGAACATGTAGCATGGAAATATTTCTCACAGTGCACACATTCGAGTGAGTCAGATGAGTTGATATCAACATCCTTCTTGTGGCAGATAACACACTGTTTTCTCCGGGTAGACATGAGTGTCGGTAAGTTCTAGCTTCGCAATTTCAACAACGGTTGTTTAATTCCATGCAAAATATTATAATATTATATTACAATATGAAAGTTTATTTGAGAAACTCAAATGATTATGAAAAGCTACTGAGTTTTTATGGCCATTGGTATTATTACAGATGTTAAATTTCTAATGCTACTCTCTTATCCCCAACCAAAAGGAAAATTCACTCTTTAGATAAATATTAAGTGTCAATAAATTCAAAAAATAGAAGTAATCTGAAGAAATGTAAAATTGTGCAGGCATGCAGTTCAAAAATATGTGTAGCTACAACTAGGCAATGAGATGGGCAAATTGAGTAGTGACTGTAAGCAATAGATTAGAGAACAAAAAGCAGCTGGAGAGGAAGGGTCGTTATATCACAACTGTTATGGGTACAGTGAAACCTGTCTATAACGGTCACCTTTGGGATCTAAGAAAAATGACCTTTATAGACAGGTGGCCTTTCTGTCCAGGTTGATTTCTATAGAAAGTGTTACTTTGAGGATACGAAGAGTGGCATTTATACACAGGTGGCTGCTCTATAGAGGTCGCCACTAATACAGGTTTGACTGTACAGTGAAATCTACCAGAGGACCACATGGGCGACGTTTTCTTTATCGAGTTGGGAGAGCCAAAATCCCCCAAAGTGTCTGTTAGGGGGTCCTGGGGAATACCATGCTCTCTTGGGAATTATTTCTCTCTATTATACCAACGGAGCGATTTCCTTGATTTGGGATGCCTCTATGAAATGCTTATTTGCATGAGTTTTGCAATTACAATATTGTTGTATTATACAAGAGTCACTCAAGACAAGTTGTGCTGCTGTCATCAGCGTAAGCGAATCTATTTCAAAATACTCAACAGGGTCCCTTATAGACCAGAAAATTAATACGAATCATTACAAGTTAGATTTAATTGAATTATTTACAGAAGGAAAAACTAATTGTAAAGAATAATTATGCAGCATAAAAATCAGATCACGAGGTTGAAGGAAAAGGAGAAAACCTTGTACTAAAAATGTTCATTCAACATATCCTCATGCAAGTGAGGTTGTAGTTCATTCATCACGACACGGAAACGAGATGACATCAAAATGCGGAAATGCGACAAAGATAATAATATAATAAACAAGGTAATTTTACAATGATTTTACAGACTCAAACAAACAAACAAACAAAAAAGCAATCACCCGCTTGTGGCGCCTCATTATCCACCTTGCTATAAAATGGATTCCTGTTGTTTTTGCTATGACGTTAAAGTATTGCATAAGACATAAACAGGAGCTTTGATTATTTCAGCCATTCTTAATTATTATTTATTACATTGTTACAACTGCCCTTCATTGATTAAACTGTTTTGCTAACACAATTACAATAGCGGTCAACACAATCACCCACAAGTTACCAGTTTTCTTGCTGACAAACCCAACCTTATGGTTTTTGCAAAAAATAGTACAGTCAAACCTGTATTAGCAGCCACCTCTATAGAGCAGCCACCTGTATATAAAGGCCACTCTTCATAAACCCATAATGACACTTTCTATAGAAATCAACCTGGATAGAATGACCACCTGTCTGTAAAGGTCAGTTTTCTCATGTCCAAAAATGACCGTTATAGACAGGTTTCACTCTATTGATATACTTTGAAATATAAAGGAGGGGGTAAAGATACTGAATAGCCTCATGCTAGTTTAGCAGTGTTTTTATTAAAGGGGTTACAACCCATCCGTATCCTCTTAGATCAGCTGTCCTCGGAGGAGAGGTTAATTAAATTCAGCACGGAAGGGCAGGAGTAAGTGATGGACAGGCATGCAACAAGAAGCATGGGAAATTAGACAATCAGGACCGACATAGGCAGTGATGTTTTGCAAATTACAGACTTGGGGGACAGATATAAAGGGAAGAGTATGTAAGGGGCAAAGTCCCGCCCCTCCCTGAATGGTTCTTGGTAGGGGGATCCTGGACATGCTCCCCCAGGGAAATTTTTTGAATGCTCATCGTTCAAAAATCGTCTCTGAGTGAATTTCTATGGTGATGTGCAGGGTGCACAGAGTGTAACTTATTCTGGATTTCACGAGGTTGATTTACAAATCCATTGTTTGCCCATAATTTCAATGCGACTCCAGTCATATTTCTGCAAACTGAACTCAAAAACATTTTTTTTAAGAAAAGCAGCTTTGCTGTAGGGTCGCTATTTCATTTTTGTACACGCAGTGTTTGAAAAGAGCTTGTTTGTTGCAACGAGGAACCAGGGAATAGATGCATAAGAACTTTTCGTTGCTTGTACTAAATATGCTAACAAGATTTTTAAGATTTGAGGGGACGGCGTTCCCCCAAAATAAATAGTGGGCGGACGGTGTCCCCCTGCATTCCCCCTCCAAATCATCACTGGACATAGGTAGCCTGATTGAGCAACGTGCAGTTATCAAGAGATTGCAATCCAAATGCTTATGCTATCATTTATCATCATGTGATTGGTGTCTGTTCTGGTTTTGCACCTGTTCTGATCCCTTTTTGCTAAGAGACACATATTGCTACCAAAATTCATGTATCTTGCCTAAGTTTGTAACCTTGCCCAAATTTCATTTCCGCACCATACAATACAAGTTGTGTAACTTGTTTTAAATGAGGCAACTACCTTTCTTACGAGATGCTGTCCCTCCTAAAAGTTTAAGCTTTAATGTATTAAGCAACCATTGGCTTTAAGCAATCACTGTTTGTTGGGCCTGAGTGTGCTTGGCTAAAGCAGCTTTGCCTTTATTTGTAATCATTTTGAAGTTGGATAGCGTCGTCGAATCAAGGGAATGAATATTATTTGAATGCACTAAACATTCACATCAATACACCACTGCATACAAAACACACCTTGACTTTTGCTTTCAACTTTTTGTAAGCCTCCTCGACTGACTGTTGCCTGAGTGCGAGTTCTTCAGTAAATTCCTCTTGCTTTTCTTTCAAGTCTATTTCATTTTCGCTCATCTAGTAAATGAGACATATCAATTTAAGATAGATGAAAAAACACAGCAAGTGAAATGGTGTAATGTTTTCAGAATTATCAACTCATTTAAATTTCCAAACAAACAAAGAGGCGATAATCAAACAAACAGACAAAACCAACAAAAAGTAAAACCAATAGACAAACAAGAAATCAAACAGACAAACAATATAAACAAACAAGAAAGAATACAGACAGGCAAACAAAATAAGTGAGCAAACAAAAACAAACAGACAATCAGGAATACAGACAGGCAGACAAACAGAAAAACAAACAAACAGACAGACAGACAGACAGACAGACAGACAGACAGACAGGCAAACAAACAAATTAACAAGCATGAAGACAGGCAAACAGATAAACAAGCAGATGAATAACCAAACAGACAGACCTCTGCAGCATCTTTGATTTGGGCAGACAACTCATCTAGCTTACACTTGAGGTCATTTACATCTTCACGGCGTGCTTCAATCTGCTCTTCTATCATTCTATGTCGTTGAAGAGCCATCTGAATGATGAACAAATTATACTGAATCAAACCTAGATAACTGCAACTGTTCAATCCCCTTGAATCCCCCCTTGACCAGGGCTGTCTCACTCCCAAAGGAGGAACCCCTCCCTGGACGCTTTCCATTTATCTCGACAACAGGCGCATTGTGGCCACAAATTCAATACCAAAAGCTGAAGCTGCTGATGGCTAAATTCAAACAATTTATTTGAAGTCTTGCAGCATTTTATTTTGATCAGAATTCCTTCTCAGTTTAACCTAATCTTCCACCAGAAAATCTATATAAGCACAGTTACTCCTAAGTTGCGTTTGTTTTATTTCATTTAGTTTCATTTTCAGCCCTGAGAAGCATCATATACCCACAAATCTTCTATTTTATTTCAAGATTTTACAAGGATTTATAGACATTGACATTAATTCTTGATTTTCGCTTAATCTTCATGAGAGACTTGAATATGCACTTTGTAGAACTGAGAGACACAAATCAACATTTGCAATTAGAGCCGTCAAAAGCTATAATCCACTATCGTTAGCAAGTCGTTTAGCAGCTGACCCTTAGAAATTAAAAAATTCCTTTGTCAAGAAATTTATCTCAATTCTTATTATTTAATTGATGTACATGGTAAACTGCATTCTTTCTGACTGTAATTTGCATGTCATGCCGTTTTTTAGAAATATATACCCACATATACATACATACAATTACTTTTCCCAGTCACCAGTGGTAGTGTGTAACAACTAATAGATCCCCACTAATATCTCCATGGCTTTTTAGACAAAAAGTATGATAACGTGAAACCTGTCTATAACGGTCACTTCTGGGACTTTAGGAAAATGACCTTTATAGACAGGTGGCCTTTCTGTCCAGGTTGATTTATATAGAAAGTGTCATTTTATGGTTATGAAGAGTGGCCTTTAATACACAGGTGGCTGCTCTACAGAGGTGGCCGCTAATAAAGGTTTGACTGTAATATGAAAGATCATAAATCATAGCCAAACACCAATGTCGGTAAATCGGTCTTGATACATTTCAATTGATCAAAACTTGGTGCACGATTAAAGTAATCCATGAAAAATTGACTAACAATAGACGGACAGGATAAAAGCAATAGACGACACAGCGACAAACGAAGACCAATAACTTGGTGATGTTGTACTCTGACAATGCAACCGGGGCAATAGACGTGCAAACGGTGCCAACAGAGACCAATCAATTGATTTACAATGCACATTTAACGCCAGTAGGATAATAACAATACCTGTGAGATTGGCTTGTCTGCATCAAATTTATCAACATCCAAAAGCAGCGTGATTTCATTTATCCAGTCGTCTATTGTACAGATATCAAATTGGCACTGAAAGAAATGCAGAACAAAATTATGGAAGGACTGAATCTGAACTTAACTAAGTGTAACATATTTCTAGAACTTTCCATGTTGTTTATGATGTAATCTCCAATTATGTAATGATGTCATATTCTATTTATATCACTTTACAAATAAAATATGACGCCATCAATCTTCTAGAATTTTCCAAGAATGTGCTAACAATAGAACATGACATCAGTGTGATTCTAGAACCTTCTAGGAAGGCATCATGTGATATAGCCTGCTGTGAACCAAGAGGTGGCTTGATTGTTGTGTTTTTTTGGATAAATATGTTGTTGGGGAGTTTGCAAGATTATGGGTAAACGAATGGATGTTTATGTAAGCTGATTGCTTGGAATTATATACTCTGATATTGGAATATTGTCTTGGATTGCTTCTCCAACTACCGTTTTCAAAAGAATTTTGGAACGCAATCTAAGGTAGATTGTGACACTAAGTTATGATAAAAAAGTACACTTTTGTTTGGAGTTTTGAAGAATTTGATATCAAGATTGACATCAAGTGAACCCATTAACCAACATTATTTTTTTATTTAAAAAAATAAATGTTTACCCCGTATTCCTGTTGACCAACATAATAATGCACTGATATATTGTCTCACGCTAGGTTTCTATTATTCTAAACACTTCTCAATTGTTCTAGACACAATGACCCTCACAAAACATGGTTTGTTTACATATTGGTGTGAATTGCGGCCCATAATATTATTTTGCCCGGCGAACTGTTTTCTCTCAGCTGATCAGCACGCTTCAAATGTTATGTTGACATGCAAGCAACGTCTCTTCTCTCTATTTCGGGTGCTTTTGCATACTCTCGAAGATATAATATCAACTGTTTGAGTGATTTTGAAAATGCACGGAAAGAAATCTCAGAGGTTCGTAAGATTCTGATTCGGAGGAGCCCTCCGAAATCAAAGATGAAAGCGAGGATGAGCAAAATGTTGACAATCAAGTGGACTATATTGTGGATTCTGCCGTTGAACAAGGGGCTAATACGCAAAAAGAATTATTTCAATCGCGTCACAATTCGGCACTTTAAAGCAGTTTTAGTGAAATAGTCACAAAATGCTTAAAACATGCAGGACGTGGCTACAAAATCCACATAACAATGCGGGGCTCAACGGGTTGATACACTATGAACTGAGCTGTGTGAAATGCATGTGCCAACTATCTGAAAACCTTATGAGAAGCGTCCTTTTTATACACAGGGATTCGTTACTTCTTCAAACTCACATCACAGCTGCTTGTTACGTTTCATTTTTTTCACATAATTATTTAATTCAAAGTGATTTCGCCAAGTAAAATTCCTGTAATTTTACAGAATCACAGAATTTGACCGCTTTTTATATATTGAGGCGTTACGGTTAGGAATTACCTGGAGGCACATTTCACATCTTTTTATCCATGATTTTCGATAAGCTATTCTTTTCCACAGTTCTTGCAACCCATGACGCAACTCGTCAAATTTCTCTCGAATTTCTGATGAACTTTCTGGATCAGCTCCAACTTCAAAGGTGTTTACTTTTCTTTCAGTAGTGCTGCATCTCCCTGCTATATTGTCTGTTTCACATTCCAAAGACTATAGGGAAGAAAATAAGTGAAAATGAAATGTTAATATTTAAAATATAAATTCATGTGAAACATGAAACATTTCAAAGCAGAGAGCAGCAATCAATGTAGACTAGCGGCTACGCCGCCGGGGCCAACGGCAGGACTCAGCATAATGCATCTCAGTCTATCAGGTTGAGGGTGAATAAGATGGACGAATGATATCGCACCTATACGGCGGGCTTCGCCCGCCTATTCTCTCCCTCTCTATTTTGCCTCGTAGCAGGTAATGTCAACTACACACTATGTATTTATAATTAAGTTGTCCTAAGCTTTCCGTACTGATTTGCCTGCGCCCAAACGTCTTGGCGTCAAAACGATCAGGCGCCGAAACGTGATGTACCGGATGCCAGGGTCACATCTTTCGGTCTCGCAGCTTGATCACGTGAGAACAAAACCATTGTTCCGTGCACGCAGCAATAATAAATGGCGAAGAAACACAGCAAAATGGCTAAGCTGCGATGAACCGTTGAATTTTAAAGGCGAAAAGCTACGCCGTTGTCCAGAAAGAGAGCATGCGATTACTCCCATTCAGAGAAGACGGCCTTCCTGTAGCGACTTTTGTAAAAGGGAAGTGTGGAAAAGTAACGATCTTGGCGGAGAAGAGCTCAACGGAGGACGCGTTTCGAGGGCACTTACAGACCCACAGACACACGGACACACAGACAGACACACCGACAGACAGACGACATAGCGCGTTTAGTATTATGGGATTGCCCAAACCTCACTCTATTGTTGGCGACTAAAATAGGGAGCTGGTTAGCAAAAACTGTGCACTCTGAATCAGCAAATATGGCTACTAGGAAAGATCTGTAAAGGTTAAATGGAAAGAAATGTCCAGATATGAAGTGACAAATGTCATAACATCTGGTTTTAGTAGTAAGCAACCTAGTTGGGCTTGTCATAGCCTTGGATCTTTTGTAGACAAGTGCAATATGGAGTTGGTAAGCATAAACCCCGTGCAATCGAAATCAGAAATGATGGCCACTACAGTGAACCCATTTGAGGGCAACTCGGATAAGTGCTAAGGCAGTGGTTTTGCAACTTGTGGCTTATGTGCAAATTTGTTCGCATTGAAAGTATCGCAATAATGATCCCAGATAGAAATGGAATTTGGTTTTAATGCTTTTAAAACTACTAGTAGTATAAGTGCTAATCCCGTGTTTATGCAACTGGTAGCTAATGAAGCTATTTGTTAAAATAGAAATTTGATAAACATTATCCCGAATATAATTTGATTTAAGCAAATCTGCTTTTAGTCAAAGGAATTCCCGCCAAATTCATCATATTATTACTTGAATGGAAATAATTTCAATATTTGGCATATTTGAGTGTTGAGTATTTGTTACCTATCTCTGAATCGATTCAATATGAGACCAGGCTTTTACATATAGATCTAAATGGACTGCTTTCTTTGATTGCCTTTATCAAAGATTACAACTCATAGCAAACATCATGCATGTACATTCGTGTAAACATTTCAATACTGTCTGCTCTATAACAGTTTCAGAAATAATTTATTGTTATAGGATAGTTACTCGTAGATATGCAATATTGCTTAAATGCAAACATTTCCTACTGCTGAGTCCACCAGGTCGTTGTCCAATCCCTGGGACCTTATTCATAGACCGGGACTAAAGAATTATCCAGGATTAAATCTTAACTCCAACATACAAATTTTATTCGTTTAGTTCAGACTAGATGCTAATTCTGGGTGCAGTCGTTTCTATTTATCTCAATAATGCAATACTATTTCCAGGGATAACATATAGGATTGCCAGATGTCCCTTATTTCCAGGAATCGTTCTGTATTTATGTGCTATACAATTTCAAATTTAGTTGATTTTGTTAAGACATTTCTGCCCAAGTTTGCAAATCTGCTAACCCTAATAACATACTTTGCCTGACCATTAGTCATTTCTTCTCTAACTATAACCAACCGCACATAATATGCAAAAATTATGCTACACTTGGTCCTAAAATTGCAGTTTGATAATCGAAGCAGGAGCATTCCACTTCGAACTGATACCATGTGATACCATGTGAAATCCATGTGAAAATCATGTGAAAACCGTGTAACAAGTGCCCTTTTCATGTGGTTTTTCACTCTGTTTTCTAATTCACATGGTTTCACGTGGTTTTTCGCATGGTGTTTGAAATTCCACATGGTTTTCACATGGTTTTCACATGGTTTTCACATGGTTTTCACATGGTTTTCACATGATTTTCACATGATTTTCACATGATTTTCACATGGTTTTCACATGATTTTCACATGATTTTCACATGGTTTTCACATGATTTTCATCTGAGTCTCACATGGTTTTCACATGATTTTCACATGGTTATGGATTCATAGTGTAAGGTTTATAAGTTTCCCTTACCTTCAGTTTGATATTAATTATTCTAGCACCTTCCATACTAAAGCCATTTGCTGAAAAACAGCATTGGCTCATCATTGAACTGACAAGATGCGTGTCTTCTTCAATGCTTGTTTTCAGCTTGTGAAACTCTGTGCATCGAGCAATGGACGCTTTCTTTTCTTTGACTAATCTTGAAACAACCTAACATAGAAACAACATTTAGATGTTTCGTATGAATCAGAAGGGTAAGTTATATATAGAAAATAACTCCATAAACTTATGTATGTATGTATTGTACGGTTGCTGAACTTTATGGGAACAGCCCGTTCCTTTGCCTACTGACACGGCATTTGGTCATGCGCTGCCACATGTCACGATCATGTTCAACAGACAAGTTACACGAACCTACATCACGATACACTACATCTAAATACATGAACTTAAGGTATCACATATGTAATGTAATATAATATAAATAATGAACATGATACATATTTATATTTAGAACATAGTGAGTATACTTTTCAATGAACACGTGTTCCTTTTTTAGTGGTGGTGTGGTCGGAGATTTACATCAGTTGCACAATGAATTCATATTTGTGTAAACAGTTGAAAACCATGATTTTAGACATGATTGCATGTGCATTTAATATGGCATTAGTTCATAATGCTGTCATCCAAGGATTAACGGAATGACATACCTCAAACATATCTTTGCAGCATATCATCTTGTCGGCGAGTAGCTTAAAAATTGTCGATTTGTTGTCCAAAGGCAAATTATGATGTGAAGTAACTCTGGACAATATGTTGCCATATGTACCAATTTCTCCTTCTGAAAGTGAGCATTTCTGCGTTTGGTGTTGGCAATTCATGAGGCAAGTTGGTTTCTGTAGATTTTGCAGGGAATCCTGAAACAAAATAAATTGGCAACTTTAGCAGGAAGAGTTGTAGTCAAGAAGATTAAACCAAACAAAATAAATTACTAAGTTGAAGTAAAGGTAGCTTAATATAATTTAAATGGCCTATAAAATTGCATGACATTGCCTGCTAGTCTTGAAGTTTGAGCTGGCACTTGATTCATTGGAATCATTGCTGCACATTTTGTTGTTTTAAGAGACCAATCTTCATTCGGCTCATGGGAGGTCTCCCCAAGATGGGTTGCCAGTATATCCATTTGGGGAACTACGAGCCACAGACTGCATTTGTTAGATGTTTGCTTAAGGAAGTCAAATATTTTATAGTTTAAAACTAGAAGGAACCACTTGAGAATGGTCTTTTAAGACAGGTGGTTTCGTAAGATATGTGGTTCCTTAACACAAGTGGTCTCTTATATTTAAGACAGATGATTACGTAAGAATGGTGGTTGCTGAGAAAATTGGTCTTTTAACACAGGTGGCTTCCTAAGACAGGTTTCACTGTACTGTCAAGAATGCCAATTTTTCTGTTTTGCTTCAGTGAAACACTAGATTAATCATATCAACTTACCTCAATGGCATTTAATCCATCATTCAATGCTTCCATATCCTTCATGAGATGAATAGCAGTCCTGCAGTACTTAAGTGTTTCTTCCAATAAACTCATCAGATTTGTGACATTGGTCCACTTTGATAACAATGAAGCATGTCTGCAACACGAAAGACAAATAACAGAGAATTTTACAACGGAGCTTGGTTAGTGTTGTAAACCTGAGATTGTTCATCACAGCAAAACTAAAGCGCACTTTGGGAGTCAAACCAATGACCACTGAATTGCCGGTACATTGCTCTACCGTTGAGCTAGACGCACCCTCGTAGTCTGCAAAGTCCTTCCATTTCTTATCAATGTGACTGGTGCTTGGTTGTAAAAAGGACAGGTTCAGCAGTTTTGCCACCTTGTGATCGTTTGCTTTCATTGACTACCTTACAAAATGACAACTCTCATCAGCCAAGCACCTACGCCAAAACTCTCACCTAATGGCGATGAGTTTAATTGTTATAATAGCTTGAGTTTGCATAGTGTCTCAATTCCCATAACATCCAAGCAGGTAATTTCCTATAGCTATACTCACATACAATGGAATTTAAACCTCTGGCCATATTGCTCTTGCAAATTCATCTCATTTAACATCCAAACTCATTTTTTTTGCCCATCTTATATCTTCACCAGAGGCATTATATCTACAGAGTTATAGTTTGTACCATTAGCAAACCTACAATACAACGCTTCTCTTGGTCTCAAACAATGCCAAGAAAAACTTGCGATATTCGGACATGCAAGACAATGGCCTGAAACACCATTTGTAGTCATTTTGCATCCCAGAAACATCACAAGTAAGCCACATCATGGATAAGAATCATTACAAAGTATGTTTCAGTATCACAAGATTATTGATGAGGACCTACAGAACATAGGACTCCGCATTGTTAGTGCAAACAGCATTGCTGCTGATAAAAGCGTTGGAGCACCTTAGTGTCCAGTCATTGATGAGCAATTGACGAACACAGCATCCTTCAATTTGGGCTAAGCAGGCGTTGAAGGAGAGAAGGACACCAATGTCAGATATCCATTGTAAACAATACAGACACTATACACACAGGGCAGCTATATTAAGGTGACAATTGTTACCAGGCTGATTATGTAGAGATTATTCACTACAGTGAAACCTTTCTATAATGGTTACTTTTGGGACTTGAAGAAAATAACATTTATAGACAGGTGGCCTTTCTGTCCAGGTGTATTTCTTTAGAAAGTGTCATTTTGGGGTCATGAAGAATGGCCTTCAAACACAGGTGGCTGCTCTATAGGGGTGGCCATTAATACAGGTTTGACTGTACCTTGCTCGTATTGTTGAGAAGTCTTCATATTTCTCACGTAGCAGTTCCTCAGCCATTGCTTGGATGAAAGCAAATCTATCAACCTTGAAAGAGAACGGTTGATGCAATACAAACAGTGGACATCCATTCATAAACTATCATGACAGTTCCAGAGTCAAATCATCCCAATACTATTCTCA
>OFHS01004923.1:0-12815 GCA_900245855.1 Calvadosia cruxmelitensis
TGTTAAAAGTAAATTACTAGAACTTACATAAATTTTAAATGAGACATAGACATCAAGAAACAAACGAAAATATTGTACACTATAACACAACTGTATAACGTAACCATTGTAAAACACATTATTGTAAAGATTTGTTTATATGTCTGAAATATAATACAATCAATCAATCAATCAATCAACATTGAAGTGTGGACTAAATCAATAAAACCTGTATATGGGAGTTGAAAATTAGTCCTGGACTACGCTCTCGTCTCGGCCCATGAACAAGGCCCCTGAATTTTATCGTCTAGGAGAAAAGAGATATTCGCAGCAATAGAAACATTGCATTCGATTTCACAGCTGCATGGGATGTCCTTCTAGCCCTGAATATTGGGTCTGATTCTAGCCTAGAAATCATCAGTCTCTCAAGGTGTCGTATGTTGGAATGTCAGAGCCATCCGCCTGATATTTGCTGATGGAGTGACACGAATTAGTCAGCATGTGAGATAATTATATCATTGTCAACGATTTCATATTATTCAAATTACAGGTCGATCTATTTCTGATCACGTGACGATGAGGATGACATCAGGGAGCACGTGACTCATCAGGCTTAACAGACGATGAATAAAGTTGACCAAGATAACGTCGATTTCCATTAACTAGTTCCCAGTACCAGCTGATGGACACGTGCGTTTGGTGTGGCCTACATGAGCAAAGAGACAAGCAAAATCAAAGACGAGGCGTCACATCAGACCATGATGTAGTTCGTCCTGTTCCTTGTCCGTGGTAAGAATGTCAAGCAGATCTTTGTGCTACGTACCTTCTTGTCGACACACGCCGCATCGCTTCCGTTTGCCTGCGGTACTAGGCTGCTTGCGGTTTGCTGCGCCATTTGACGGCGGAGCAGCGCCATCACCATCATCATCGCACCAAGAGAAGAAACCGCACGATTGGCCTTGCGGCAGCGGACAACAGCGGAACGAGCGGCCTTGGTTGGGGCCTTGCTTTGAGACAACGCGCCTAACAGAAATAAAACAATCGCAACATTATGGCGCAGTCAAATGACTAATAGCTGGAAAGATAACTATCAAACGGTGAGATGTAGCGCTTGCACGCAACACTCGACTGTCCGCCGTACGTGACCGCTGGCTTTCTGCAATTGCACGCCGATTGATCCGCTGATGCATTGGAGCTGCAAAGAGACAACGACGAAAGATAGTGACAACGAGAACTTAACACAAGCAAGCATCATTGATGTTACGAAGCAAAGCGAGAATACCCCGATGAAGGACCGACAGGACGGCGAGAATTCTTCGTGTGATCATCGGCTGCTGTCGACGGAGAACGAAACAAGGCAATGAAGCAACATGAAACAAACTAGATTGCCAGACGACAACATGAACTCACAGGTGGTGGAGATACCACAGGAAAATGAGTTAGAACGGAAGACATTGTTACCAGGCCCCTGGCGATTATTTGACCGCGGTTGGTTGTCGTCAGCCCACAAGAAGAAATCACAGCCGCCATTTTGTTGCTGGCATTTGAAAAACTGTCGTCCTAGCAACGAGAAACGACATATCATAATCATTAGAATGACTGCTGGATATGACGCACATAAAGCAACGATTAAAAGTCCGACCATAGCGAATGAGAGGCGATTACTCGCATTTGATGTTCCCTTTATCCGATAATCAATGGATTGTGAGTCTGTGACATTCGCAACGATTAACAATGAATGAATAATCAAGAGAAAGGACTGTTAAAGAATGTGGCATTCCACATGTCCTACCGCAATTAGGACCAGGCTTTTTGACGGTCAGTCGCAAGGCGGGCTGGCTGCAATTACACACTACGTTGTTTTCGTCGTTCGTTCTAGAACAAGAAAATCACGCGGCGAATGAAACACATCCTCATCAGCCACAAGTCTTCATCGATTGGTTCGTGACTTACGGCTGATCCGACGCAGAGTCCGTGCGGGGTTGTCTCGTGGTGTATTCAGCCCCGGTGCTGCCTTTGGGGGCCTTTGGCTGACGGCGGTCACTGGTCTTTGTGGATGGTTTGCTTGGCGGAGGACGATCTCTCCGCGACGTCGACTGCGAAGGCTGCGCACCCGGTTGAGAAGGTTTGTGACTAACTGTAGAGCGATTAAAACGCAGTTAGTCACTTGAGAAACGCTGAATGGAAGCAAAGGAGACAGCCACGATTGCTTAAGTTGATTTAGCTCATCTCCACTGTGACGTCAAGAGGTCAATGAAAAGCAGGAACATCAAGACCGTGTGAAGTCCAACGCTTGCCAATTGTAATCATTAATCTTCATGCCCTGCCTGCCATTATTTACCATCAAAGGTGTCCGAGTAAGCTACATCGATAACAACCACGCTGCTCGATAGGCAAATTGTTGTCACTCAAGTTGCATCATACAATCGACTGTCGTTCTCACTAAATCGGGAAACAGCTGCTAACTTCTCGTCTTGCTGTCATATCTACGCATGTTCTACATTGCTACCGTCTGTAGATGGTAGCTGCTTCTTAGTATGATAACATGCTACATGGCTACGTCCCGTGGTAACATTGACAAGAGGGCTTCAGCGATATAATTATAAATCGATGCAATACATAATTAGAACCATTTAGGTTGGCATTGAACTCACGTCGTATCTGTAGACAGTTGTCCATGAGGTCATCACAGCCGCCGACGCAACCAACATAGCTGATGGAAACAAACGCAGGTCAGTTAAAACACAAGGACCCCCGTCTCTATCGATGCAGACCATTCTATACACGACTAGCTATCCGTAGGTAACTTGCGCAATACGGGAGGTACGGTGGTACGTACGTCTCTGGTATTCCAGGCGGTGCGCTGCTCCTTTTGAACGAGAACTTGATCTTGCGGACGGGCGCGGGCGTGCAATGACCGCAGATGGTCGTCGCTTGCACTTCCGCACTGGTCACGAACGACGGCAAGAAAATCGACGTACGACAATCGGGAAAACCCATGCAGCCAATCATCAAACTGTAAGACAATGAAATAAGATCACGTGATCGGTATCATCCAATCAGCATTTACTCGCAAGCAGTTACCAATGCGCACCTGTTGTCTTTAACCTTGCGTAGAACCATGTCGTTACGTTTGCATTTCGGACATGGGCGGACAATAGGCAGCGGTTCATCCGGCGGAAGCGCATCTGCAAAAATACGCGAAAAAGAGTCACTTGTGCTACAAGTACAAAGACAGTACAAGGACGACCGATGGACGAAAGCGAGATACGAACCTCCACCTGGCATCGCCACAGGGGGACCAAAGTAGCCAGAAAGACAATCGTCCAGTTTATCGATCTGCAACCAGAACAAACGATAGCAAAACACACTTGAGCATAAAACGCAAGAGAAAAGAACAAAAAATCGACTGACATCTTCACACACTGATACTGTCCTATAATGGCAGTAGCCTTTCGTTATAAATCACGTAGTTCACGAACACCCTTCCGTTAATTTCAGTCTGTTTATAGGTCAAATATATTGTACAGTGCAGTCCACACTTTGCTACTTCGGTCTGCCATTTACCCTACATATGCAGAGAGACAACATTATCATCATCATCATTTTATATCTTCTTTGTGCTCTCACACCACTGAAGAGAGGGAGAACTCCTATCACCAGTTACATTTGCAGATACGTTTGACGGTATGGCAAGTTATAAAAAGTAAGTCAAGATAACAATTATAATACTAAACCTTGATTACTAAAATAACTACATAACTATAACAATCGTTACAGATACCCATGGTGACTATTCTGTTAAGTCAATGTATGCAAGGTACTGACTTACACAATGCGATAATAATTAAATATATCACGTGGATAAAATCCCGGTACCCAGGATTTGGCCGCGTTGGATAAAGTCCCGGTAGTTGATCGCGCACGCGCAGACAAAGGACAACATTCTGACCTGCTTGCAGGCCTCTTGAAAGACATGCTTATATTTCTGGATCTGATTGGCCAAGACATCTGAAATAGAAAAGACACCTTGTGATTTGCTCTCGGCAACGTCACTGGCAATCAAATCATTCCAGGGCATTTCTCGCGCTACTGATACTTTTTCGTCTTCTTATTATTAAACACGACCGGAACGTTGCAGATTTCATCTTTTGATTGATTTATAGGACCTCAATCTCTGTCCTGATCAAATTTGCTGCTGATTCATAGCCGAGGTCATTACAACCCAGGTACATTTAAACCTGTATTAGCATCTACCTCTATGGAACAGACACCTGTATATAAAGGCCACTTTTCGTAACCCCAAATGACACTTTCTATAGAAATAAACCTGGAGAGAAAGGCCACCTGGCTATAAAGGTCGTTAACCTCAGGTCCCAGAGGTGGCCGTTATAGACAGGTTTCAATGTAGTTGGCTGCTTGCTTTTGGTACGTTCGCAGTCTCCATCCGTCCGACGGTTAGCCAGCGTGCAGACAAACTATGCAATACTATTTCACAGACAAATATCGTTCATCTGCACGCAGGCTTTCCGATGGTAAAGGTGAAGAGTGAGACTATTTTTAGAACTCGATCAGCAATCTCTAGAGGGTAATAACCGATAGATCGGCACCTTCTTGTAATTCAATGCATTCGATAGACAATAGATATACGTGGGTTGCAATAGACTTAGAGTAGATTTAGAATCAAATCCAATAGCATGTTTTGGCTTTGTGCGCTGTGTCTCGCAATTCAACGAACAGTAAGTGACTACAATAGAGTCTACGCTTGAAGAAGTAGAGGAAGAATTCATTGTTTACAAAACGAATCATTCATTATCCATTAGTAAATAACTACAGCCTCTAGTAGACAAACAAGCTACCTTGCTTCGACAGCACGCCATCACAGATCCTGCAAGGTAGAAATTGCCATGACAATTAATAAACAGGGGCAGAGAGACAGCAAGCGGGGAATCGTCAGGCAATTGTACACAGTACAAACGACAATGTCAGCTAGAATGCACAACAAAGTGGTTCATCAGCATCACGTAAAATTGTAAGATGCATGGAAATCTGTCATCCAATGACTTCAGGGCACAAATTGATTCTTTGTTCAATAAGAAACAGAACTGACAACAATAAAAAATATCTGGCACAGGCAAGGCAACAATAACTGCCTATCTTTACACTTTTCGCGTACAATTCGATGTGTGACGATGAACAATATACAACACAGTGGGCCAATTAATAGAAGTCTCTTGATAGATGTGTCCACACAGGTGGTCTCTTAAGACAGGTGGTCTCCTAAGACAGGTGGTCTCCTAAGAAAGGTGGTCTCTCAAGGCAGGTGGTCTTTCTTAAGGCAGGTGGTCTCTTAAGACAGATAGTCTCTCACGACAGGTGGCCTCTTAAGACAGGTGGCCTCTTAAGACAGATGGTCTCTCATGACAGGTGGTCTCTTATACAGGTGGTCATCATATATAGGCTAGCTTTTTTACCCTTTCAGCTCAGATTCAAGATTTGATCGTAGATACGGCTTTGACATGTTGAATCCCATCGAATCATATCCTACAGAGAGAGAAAACAATGCAGTGATCCCAAAGCAAGCATGTGGCGACTATTGGCTGCTGCCTCAATATCATGCAGCGACATCTTACCGTCAACAAGGCCCATTCCTAGTTCTCCTGGGACAAAGGTGTTGTCACTTTGCAATCCAACGTAGGCCCTGCTCTTGATGGTCTCAATGTGTTCAGCGTGTGTGGCATCTGTGCCTTGATGTGCGATGAAAACACACCATGTTCAATTAGACAACAACAAACCCACAGTCAGTTTCATATTGGCAAAGACTAGTCTGATGCGTACCGATGCCGTGTTTGTCCATCAACGCAATCAAGTCAGCTTCTGTCAGTAGAGGCGGTGCACTGGTGTCTCCATTTGGAGCCTAAAGTAACGGCCAATGACAGCTAACTCGATTCAGGCTAACTTCAACAGCTAACTTGAGAAAACCACAGTCGATCAAAGGCTAACCTCAATGGCATCTGGTTCGAATGACTCTCCTTCTCTGTACAGTGGTATCGTCTGAAAATCCACAAAACTCAAAGCTAACAATGGGTCTGATATCAGCGCAATGTATACGGCCATCCAGTGCTATATAAACAAAATCACCTTTGCTGTCCAACGGTCGTACGGATACACATCAAGGTAATTGCGGACGATAATCATCAGTCCATGGGCAGTGAACTATTACAATGTGAAGCATGCAAATTACGACACAGAATAGAATACAAAATGCAAACTCACGTAGAAGCCCGTCCTTGAGACAGTAGTGAAAGCGATCAGTCAAAGTTGTCTAACCTCTTCGCTGGCAATGTTGATTGTTGCAGTCGTCTCCTGGCCTTCGGCATCCTGTAAGTAAATAACAAAAGTACACCATGGCATAAAAGTAATAAAATATACAAATTATCTCTCATCAATCGGAATTGATATCAAATTTTAGAAGAAAAAGGTAGCTCAACCTTGTTTTGCTAGTGTGCGGTGCTCATTTTTGATTCACAGCCATGAATAAGAAGTTCTGGTTCTGCTCTATGTAAAAAAGTTACCCTGTAACTCATGGACTTCAGAAAATAAAGTCACACGCACACACAGCCCAATAGAGCCAGAAGCGCTTTTGAGACATAACAGGTGGGGGAGGGGGGACTCAGGGACACAGGCTGATGACTCCTATTGTGCACAATTGCATTACAGCTACCCATAAGAGAAAATGAGGCTGAGATTAAACAAACCTTGTCGCAGCAAGCAAGGAAGTGCCGTACCACAAATTCATAGACCCTCTTTTCGTTGCCCTGGAAACACAACAACACGTCTCCTGCTCGTATATCAAAATCCACAAACAGGAGGGCTTTTGCACAGCGAGCACACCAGCAGCAGGGGAAGCTTCAAAGCTGCTTTCATGGCTAACCTGTAAGTTGCTGGCGTATTTGGTGGGGTGAATTGGCGGATGGGCGTTGTCAGTCTTCCTGCCCTGCCTTGGACAAGGTCCGTTGTTCACCAGGCGCGCAGCAAACTCTAAACCCAACACAATATCATGAGTCCATTGCCTAAATGATCACACTGTGATAAGCCATGCCATTGCAATATGACCGATTGATTGATAATCCACTGACCTCCCCATTGTGGGTCTTGGACGTGCATTTCAACCAATGGGCGCAGATCAAGGCTCTTAGGGAATATATTCGTTTCTGTTCTTGGATAACTGATCAACCTGTAAAGAAATGTTTCATTGTTTATGCTAACCAGATGAACTGTGTTTGACGGTTCAGAATAAATAGCTAACCGCTCTCAGCATTCTGCATCTATCTACTGCCATAATGAGTCCTTTATCAATACCCGCTGGTGTACAACTTCTCTGCAATGCGCATTGTTTCCTTGGCTGTAATCTTCAGCTTCTTTGAAGCCAATTTCTCCAGTTCCTGTAAGCAAAGACATGAGAGTGCACCAGTAGCTCATAAATGCCACCCTGTGATGACTATGACATCATAAAGGGCATCACACCTCGTCAGATCGGAGAGAGAGAGGGGGACAGAGCCCCACTTTACCCAGCATTATCACCTGCAATAGGACGCTACATTTTGGACGCGCAAAGTACAATGAGGACTTTGTAACACAAATTAATTTCTCTGTGCTGGTAATACACAAAATTACTTGTAAGAGTACTAGAAAAGTAACTTTTCAAGTAACTAGTTACAACCCAGCCCTGGCTGCGAGCAACTAACAGTTCACGAAATTGCCATCATTGACTGTCAAGGGACACACCGACTAAAGTCAATGGTTTCAGTATTGATGTTAAATCTAATGCTATGATTTTTATCTAAAGCAATCATCGCCAAATGACACATTCTTCCATGTTGCTGATGAATAAATGTTTACGACACCATTTTAAAACAAAGGAACTATTGTTTTTACCGAGTCTAGTTAACACCATACCTCACTTTACATCCCAATTTTGGTCTGTGTAACAGAGCTTAGTGTTACAGCCTCGTTCCTATACTAGCCTCTCATCTGTAATTATGTGAGTACAGTACATAAAAGTTTGGAATATCCTGTTTTGCTGCTCACTCCTCGTGTCGAATTGATTGGCATGATAGTAAACAACAACGTCAACATATTCTTCCTTGTGATGTCTATATTACAATAGAATCCAACACAGCAACCATCAGATCTACACGGAGGACGGGACATCAGGTGATCTTGAGATAGAATGGAGGAAGGAGCAGTTGAGGTTAGGAATGACTTACGTACCACTGTATCCAATGGCAACGGACGCCATTTGCGTTTTGGTTTCGATGTGACATTGGTAACATGTGCAGTTGGATTCTACCATACAAACAATAGGCAATCACGATTTAAAGCATGTGACTGACAGCTGTCACTCGGCAATACAACAAATGACAAATGGATTGACACAGCTACATGACATGATGCAACTATTACAACAGTACAAGTTAATTGGTTGTCCAGGGCAACTCATATTGGTCATCGGATTAATTATCAACAGAAGATAGCTACGTGAGGAGATCAATCAAACAGATTTGACGGTAGTTTTTTAGAGTTATAAGTGAAGTCAAATTGCACTCGTCTATGGATTGCACAATATTTACGTTTCACTCAAGTTTCCTAACATAATTCATGTTGGTGAATACAATCTCACATAGAAATCCATGTTGTAGCCCATTATTGATTTATCTTGAATTATTTGCCTTCAGCTAAAACAGTCCAAGGGATCAACAAACAAATACCAACAGTGTCACATATGCAAATTCAAGTAATTAATTTAAAGTCACACGCAGGTAGAGCTTCACAGATAAAGATGATAGCCAAGGCCTAAAGCAGTTGAGGTCCTGAAACTACTAATATTACTAAGTAGATGGTACATGAAACGACATGTTTAAAGCTAAAGGGAATGCCTAATGAAGATATGGGATAATGAAGATTGCGACTAGACAATTTGATGTAAATCAAGAAGCAAACACTTTGATTTTGTAGAATTACATTTAAAGACAGACGTGTATTGGTTCTGCACATATAGGTAGACCGTCACCGTTTCTAATATTGGTAATGTATCTATGTCAATCATACCTGGAGGCATATGTGATAGAGAGCATCCCGTGCAGCAGCGTGATACAGACGTCCTCTGGAATTGCAAATATACTGCTTAGAACAGAGAAACAGGAAACACTTCTTCTAAGCAAAATAATTTTCAGGCCACAATCGTAATTCATCAGAGCACAGAAGCAATGTTTGCAATGCTGTCATGATTTATAGGAATACTGCTTTGTAATCTATTGAAGCAAAATGAGTATTGAAATGTCCAATTGAGATTGTCAAGCAAACTTAAACTCCACCGATTAAGCATAGTTTTGTTGTCTGTGTTGTTATTGTTGTTTATTTATTTCATCATATCAGTCATAAATTGTAAGGTATACTACGCATCAATGATACATCGACAATTGACAGATACGGTTCAGGGTCATTCAGTAAGCAAAATCGCTTGTTTGTTTAGAGGACCTGTTGACACAGACAAAAAGCAAATCTTAGTTTTAGTAAGAGACTACAGGAAAGCCTGAAGCACACAAAATTAGCTTCTGGTTGGAACGACATCATCTTGAAACTCACCTTTTCCAGCAAAATTCAGCTTTGCAGCCATCTTTCTCATGAACAACTACAACAAGGAGAGAACACAGCCGTTGACAAACGAAGAACGTGTGATAATCTGCTTAATTAAACTACCAGGGGACAGGCCCAGTAAATTTCTCAATATTGTTTTATTAAGCACTGTTCTCTTTACATGTGGCTTTTGCAAGCAGCACACACAGAAATTGGTGGTGCAATGCACATGTTTCATCTTATTTGTTGTTTCGTTGCTGTACGATTGTTCCATCTCCTTTAGCTTTAGTGAGGTTAGCAAGCAACTGTACTCAATATGTCTTTGTGGTTGGATTGTTGCACAAAATTTGTCCTTAGGGATGGCCAAGATTGATTGGTTGTCACGTAATGTAAATTAGTTGCAAAGTGCATGTGCAAGAGAGCAATGTATTACTGAAGAGTAAAACAGTTTCGTCTTCTTTCTTACTGTGTTTATTGCATCAGGCTAAAGTGCGGCACAGTACAGTGGCTTCAAACAATGACAAGCTGTAGAAAATCGCCCTTTTAAAAGGATGGCCATCCATGATCCAGCAGCAACAAAAATAGCCAACGAGGCAAACCTCTTATCTTGTAAAACTTTTCTGATATAAACTGTTGGACTTGCTTGAACTGTTAAAGAAAACATAGAAAACCAAACTCAATAAACAAATCAAAACAAGAAACAGATAAGCAATTAAAATGTTGGTTTGGTGATTGACTTCCTATTACTTTTGACTCACCCTCTCAACAACAAAGCCAAGTGTTGGAAACTGGCAGCTACCTTTAAACAGACAAGCAACTCTCAATGCAACAGCTGCAAAATTAAGCGTTGAGAAGCTTTACTTCATGCTAAGTATGGCAATGAAATCAAACGAAAATACTCACCATAGCTAATGAGTTGCCCGCCTAACACGTCAGGGAAACGATGTTGCAGTCGGAGCGTCTGAAATCTTGTGAATGCAGCACCTTTAATGAAAAGAAAACATTTAGAATTTACAGAAAATATTAGGATTGAGTCCATGGTTCAGAGAGCAATGACTCTCGCATATTGCTCACATTAAGGGGTCTATTTGCTGCTATTAATAGGCTACAGGAGAGGAAACAGACATCGGCAATGTATCATCAATACCGCAATCCAGTGTGTATAAGACGCAGCTCAATTTTGACAACGAGACTCATGAAATAGAGGCCAACCGAAACAGTTGGCGTACATAAATCACACCATGTTTTTACACATATATCCAAGTTGAAAAGTGCAGCTAATACACGCTGGATTACCATACCCTTTGTTTGACAATGCGATAAATCTTAGGCTCACCTATCCTCAAATCCAGCTCTCTTCTCACTTCCACAGCTGCTGAAGTCAGTTCATCTGGGGTCATTAAATTAGCACACGCTCTTGATATCGACCTATGGAAACCACAAGAGGGAGTGTGAGAGATTGTCAAATCTACTCGTCAAGTGCAAAGGATGATAAACAAGCAACATACAACCGTTCAACCTGTCTTGAGAGACCAAGTGTACGAATTACGGCTTACGAGATCACCTGTCTAAAGAGACCACTTTCAAGGAGCAATTTGTTCAATGAACAGTAGGTCCTACTATTCATAACTGTCGAGAGGTTGATCAAAACAGATTTGACACAGCTTGAAACTAATACAGTTCAAGAACAGTCATCACCGCACTGTTAAATACAATGATAAGTCTATTATTCGGGACGACACTGCAGTATGATGCATGACATTGTGGAGGACGAAGAGACGACAGATGAAGGCTTTCGTATTCCACATAATATATAATTAATAGAGACATTGCTGGTCCCACGACAGGGAGAGATGGCAGAGTTCCAAGGAGTACATATGGTCGTTGGTGCCAGAGCTCTATGTCGTGAGACACAGCGTAGATAAGACGACAGACAAAGCTGTTACCACAACGAAGTACAGACGGGAAAGAGGATAATTACAGGGTGACACAGCTACATATTCTTACTATCACGTGACTATAAAATGACGACATTGAGTTCACACAGATCGCGGGTCAGCCACTACAACATCAAGGTGATACTTACTGTGCTGTGATCTCAGAGAACCTGGCACGGTACAACTGGATCCTTGGATTGGCTAAAATTCAATAAAAACAGCAGACCCTGCAACATTTTCTGAGTGATATTCTCAGATAACATACAAACTTCTATCAATTAACAATCAAAACCTTACCCTCTTGACAGACACGGATGATCTCAAAACCAATGTTCTCTCCCTCTCTGTCACCATCCGTCCAGATGACTAACTTTTGACATTTCTTAGCTTCACTTTCAAGCGTTCTCTATATGTCAATACAAAAATCGTAATAATGAAATTATGATTTTAAGCAGTCATTTCATGAGACGTCAATACAAAGTAACAATAATTAATGTCTATATTTACGAAAAAGGCATGAAATCAGAGGATGACAAAAATTACTTTCAACCTCATGTCCATTGAGACTCAATGTGATTGAGGCAACCATTCCAAGAAGATTCAAAATCAGGGACAATTTAGACAAAAAATTTCATTAATACAGGCTAATCTATAGAAGAGCAAGATTTGCTGTCATAAGAAAAGTATTACTATAATCAATAAAATAATTTCTACCAAAATCGTTGTGCCTTCACAGAGCTCACACTACACAAGTACTTTGGCATCACTTAGTCCAACCATGTTGAGCATCTAGTGTTGCCATCAGCACATTTCAATGCAATTTAAACTGGACACAGATGTGTAGCAAAATATAAAGGGAAAGGATTACTTGTACATTATCAATAGGCTTGGCAAATGTACATCAGAAATTCTAATGACCTTGATGTCTTTGAACTTCTCCGGGCAAAACTCATAGATTGGTGCTTCAAAGAGTGATACTGGCGAGCAGTTCTTCCTGAAAATAAAAAGGCAGTGTCTAGATGGCAGACGATACTATATTAGCTAGATGTTGCGGAATTTGCCCTTTTCCAGTCTACAGAACAATCATTACAAATACCAATGATTAACGTTCATGACCAGTAACATCTACAAAGCAATTGCTGTATAATTATTTAGATATGATCATGAACTTCTATAAGCCGCGGTGTATTGCACTAATGACATAATGTACTAATGACATAATGTACTAATGACATAATGTACTAATGACATAATGTACTA
>OFHS01004925.1:1675-12406 GCA_900245855.1 Calvadosia cruxmelitensis
AAACAAACAAACAAACTAACTAACAAACAAACAAATAAACAAACAAACTGAAAAGTAAAACAAGTTTATCCCAGCAAGCACTAGGACTGTTTAACTATTCTTACTTTTGTTGGCTTCTAAAATTCTGTTGAAAATCATGTCCTTCTCTGGATGTGCAGCTGCTGCGGAAGAAAAGTGTAAATTTAATGCCTGCTAAATGCAACTTTGGAACAGAAATCATTCTGCATGCAATTATTACTATTATCTGATAACAGTGATGTATTCTATATTTAATTGCGTCCATCTTCATATCCGCATCACTTTACTTGTGCGCATGCTCAGTTATAATTATAATTATAACTAGTTATAATTATTTGCGCATGCTCTCTACCAATCAATGATGTTCTCGATGCAGGATGTTTTGGAATGAACGCTGACTTCAGTCTTCAGCTATGAAGAACGCCTTGCTCAAGAGGAGCTACAATTATTCCGAGCCCGACGCTTGGAAGCAGACCTATGCCTGTTCTTTAAGATCGTGAACAGACTTGTTGACATGCAGCTTCCCGATGATCTGACTCGCATAGACACAAGAACGCGCGGTCACGATTCTCGCGTGTACATTGATACTGTCCGGATCAATGCTCGCTACCATTTCTTTCTTCATCGTGCAGCTCGACATTGGAACTCACTTCCTGAGAACGTGGTAAATTCGAATTCCTTGGCGTCATTCAAATACAAACTTAAATCGATTTTATCTTAGTTTAGTTCATTATCAATCGTTTATAGTATGTCTGTGTAGTTTTAAGTGCAGTTTGCAACTGCCTTTGATACGTGTATTCTTTTTTAATTTCAATTTCAAATAAATACACAGGATGATATTTTGCCCTGACGACTCGAGGAGGCCCGTCAATCTCAATCGATTTCATAATCCTAAATCGAATTCTTCAAAAACCGACCATGAACGCAGACAGATGAGACAAGCTGAGAAACACAGGCAGAATAGGGCTACGGCTGTGTCTTACAGTTTGTAAGTTACAAACTTCGTAAGCAGTTATAAACGGAACAACGGATGAACAGCTTCAAAGATGTGTTTCCTGAATTTCAAACATCTTCTGGGAGCTTGGCCCTTCGTTCCTAACTTTAAACAACAGGCGTCGCATTCATTATCATTATCATCTCTCCCTCATGGCCCTCTACTCAAAATTAAAATCTATTTACATACATGCTAAAATATCATGGGTTAGGTTTCACCTCCTGCCCTCATTAAATTAAGCAGCAAGCTACATTCGATTGTTCCTACTTTTTGACAGTTTTCCAAATGGACGAACAATCTCTTGAATTGCAATCAAACATCATCAGACTGCAGAAAGACGTTGCCAACGAGCGGAAAGAAAGTGAAACAACTCCATGAAACGCATGAAGAAACGGAAGAGACGTTTGCTTGGGTGTCATGACCACTTTCGTTGTGTGCATGCTCAGCTATAATTATAATTTGTTTTAAATATAATAAAAATTAGTTATAATTATTTGCACGTGCTCTCTACCAATCCTCAATCCATGAGTTTCTTTCCTGGCGACTCGAGGAGACATGTCGACCTCAATTAATTTCAAACTCCTGACTCTAATTTCTTCAAAAACCGACCATAAACACAGACAATCAAATGGAGTATTTCTCTTGCCATAATAATAAGGAATTGCGCAAGTGTCCGGGGACATGCCAAACTCAGTCTTTTCTTAATTATGTAAAGTAAACGGTCATCAGATTTTATTTTACAAGATTTCCTATTGCAAATATACGATCGTATTTTCTCAAAGTAAATAAACAAAGACAGATGAGACAAGATGATGATGATGATGATGATGATGATGATGATGATGATGATGATGATGATGATGATGATGATGATGATGTTTGTTTGTTTGTTTGTTTCTTTTATTACCAATATACCTTAATACAGGTGTGTGGTAAGTACATACAAGATGTTGTTACAAGTACAAGTTAGTTCAAGGTCGCAAGACCACATAGAACAATATTTACAAAATGTACCAGGTTGGGAAACTCAATTGCGATCGAGTGGTGATCATATTTAGTTCTTTTTTAATTTTGGCATGTAGGGAAGCCTACAAAGTCACTCATCCATGCAATCGTATGCTTTAGATATTTCATGCATTGGATTCCGCTCTATGCGATGTTTCAGTTAACCGGATATATTTTCAGAAAACCATCAGTATTACAACTGCATGGTTCATTTAATCCTGCTTGTTTGATGGGATATTTCGTAATCCGATAATATATTGTAGGATCGATCCAGATTGGGTAGTTCACTGAACCAACCCGACTGATATTTGGGAATACTCAACCTTTCAGAAGAAAAGGCCAAAAGCGCTCGATATTTTACTAACTTTTTATAACCCAAATAAAAGAATAAAAGAATCGCATGAATCCCGAAAAATTTCGTGCGCATTGTTCCATGAAAAATAAAATAAAATTGTTTAAGAACAATTGAGACTGTGCATTTTGAAATGACCTCCTTTCCAAACAAAAACCCTTTTGTAAAGTGAATTGTGAATGATTGACAGTTCCGCGTTGAAAACTCACTGGTAAATTAACTAGTGAAATGCTCTCTAGCTGAAATCGAAGAGAAACTATGTTGTATTTCAAATAATGAAACCTAGACAATAACATTTGGTAAAAGCCTTTACATGTCTACGTGAGACATCTATAGAGTACAGAAAAACTATTTTAAGGCTGTATATGCTCGCATTGCTTTGTGTTCTAATTCGTCCAGAATTTAAAGATGTCAAGTCTTGTTCGACAGATCATCCAAATTACGATATTTATAATTGCATGGTCAAATCTGGATTGAGGTCTCTACGCGGAATTTATTTCATGTTTTGTCGCGTTGATTTTTGGCTTAATATCGATGCGAATTTGATTAATATTGGTGACCTACGATGCAGTCTAAACGGCGGATCGAAAATGCTCTTCCTCTAGGCAGAATCTTTCCGTAAAAACGTTACATCCACCAAGAAGGCAGCCGTCCAATAAAACCAGCTACACTTGTAAATAGTACATAAATAATTAGAAAAGCAGACTTGCGACAAACAATTTTTATTGGTGTTCACGCAAATTACGAAGCATTCTCCTAGTATCCATGCTTTCACAGACCAATAGGAACAGAACCAAACCCAGTTTGCACTCGCAAGACGAATTGTCGCAAAACAGTAAATTCTGATGAAGGAAACATACAAGAAAGCCGCAATATCGATTTTATAAGGAAGCAGAGACATTTCACACTTGCAAGGCAAGCTTAACATCATCCGAAGTGAGTTGGCTGGGCTTATAACACAATGCTTTTTGGCCACTAAATTCAAGTCCTGTGCCACAAGAATGCGCAAATGGACATTATTTAAAGGCGCCATAGTTTTCCTACACAGTCTACCATACATTTCAGATTCTTCATGAATATATTTAGGTTCTTTAAGCATACGTGGAAAGATCGATATTGCACCCATGTTTATCATCACAAAATGACTCAATTGGAAATGACTCACCATCGTAGTCTTTCCCGTTCAAGTTGCCATCAGCAAAAGCGACGCAAAATAAAGCAACTGCGAAAGCGCACAAAGTTGAAGAAAGCATCTCTCTTGAGTTGGTCAGCTCTGTTTTCAAACCAAATTCTTTCCAAAAAAATGCTGAAGCTACATTCAGAAATGGGGAACACGGAATTTAGCCAAAGCAACTCAACGCATGAGCAGAATTGAAACGACTTCGGGGTACTGCTTTGTGGAGCGAGACGGGATTTCACAATGCCTTGGAGGCGATTATACCGGTTACACGAGATCAAATTCATGGCTGAGTCGTCTTCCACAATATTGTGACTATACAATATTTTTACAAAGAACGATTTAATTCCATCTGAGCCTTCAAGTTCTTAACAATTTTTCATCTTGAGCTGCAATATTCGATGCAGAATATTCCTTGAGTTCGATATCATATCGTTCTTATTTATTTGGGAAGAAACGAGGATGATTTGCAAAATCTTTGTGAAATATTTTATCTGAAATTGGACTTAATTCAACTATCGGCCTATAATATACGTCTCAGTAATTATCCCAAGAAATCAAACGTTGTATTCTAAGTCATCGTGTAAGAGTTGATTTTTTTTCATGTATGAAGGTTTTTAATTTTTTTGTGTTTTTCTTTTTTTCGTTTCTTGTTGTTGATATACCAGATTGTAGAAGTATCGGCGCTACCAGGAGAAAACATTGATACCGTACAGCAGTACAGAATTGAATTTGACCGTTGCCTGCACATGTGATGCCATCTTCATTTGAAGCAGCGCATTCATCCGTGTACTGTACTCTATTTTCCTCCTGGGGACTTTAAAATGAAGACAACAGGCGACTGTCTCAGTTACCTTTTGGAACTTTCCATCACTTTCTGAGAATCGGAGAGAATAGCCGATTGTACGAAACGAAACTGCAAACAATAGGGCCAGGGTTAGATCTTTGATGAACGACATTCTGTGACACGCTTCGTAATCTGCGCAAGCGCAAAAGGCTAAGATAACCAGCACGGGATAACTCATCACAGTGCACCATGTTGGCGGCAAAAGATTCAGGAGTTTCCCGCTTCCACGCTCATAGATGTTGTGAGAAGTACGACACAGTTCCAAGGCATAAGACGCAATACAGTCAAACCTGTATTAGCGGCCACCTCTACAGAGCAGACACCCTTGATAACCCCAAAATGACACTTTCTATAGAAATAAACCTGGACACATTAGCCACCTGTCTATAAAGGTCATTTTCTTCAGGTCTCAAAGGTGACCGTTGTAGACAGGTTTCACTGGATCTAACTTCTTCAAATTTTTCTCCCAGTACCTCTGTATATAAAATGTCGACTTTTTGGCTGCAAGGTATGCTATCCCGCTCTGACAATACACGTGCACTTAACATTATTCGGCATTTAAAAGAATGCATAATCCAAAGGAGTCGCTGATTGACCCTTTTCGACCCTTATTCGCATCTGGATTCCAGGCCAGCAGATCTGCCTTGACCGCATCCCGTCAGTACATGATGGAGGACAGTACCCACCGAAATGTCCATATGGAGTGGCATTAGGCGTTAGGAAATTAGACATTTGTGACCCATTCATGGCATGAAGGCGAAAATCGTGGAAAACACGATGGAGTTCGTTAAGACGCAATACAGTCAAACCTGTATTAGCGGCCACCTCTACATAGCAGCCACCTGTGTATGAAGACCACTCTTGATAACCCCAACATGACACTTTCTGTAGAAATAAACCTGGACAGAATGGCCACCTGTTTATAAAGGTCATTTTCTAGAAGACTCTGAGGCGTGTCCGGTCCGATGGCTAAGATTCATGACATTAAGAGACTTATTGTCTAGTAAACAACTTTTTAAGGAAACCAAAATAGAGCGGTCCTGATGTAATTTCATCAAGCAGTAATAACTGAATTAGCATTTTGTCATTACATTAACTTCAATCATGATGCCTGATATTCCCATAATTCATAGCGAGAAGACAATCTATCAACACGCATCTATGAGTAATGGCATTTAATTAACATAATGACTGGACATCGTTATATAGAACCAACAGAACGAGGTATACTTCAAAAAGAGATTCATGTAATGGCCATTCTTTTACTTATTCGAAAAACGAAGCATTTGTATTACCTTGAAGTTTCAGTATAAAATGACAAGGCAACAAACTACATGTAACGTGTTACAAAACCACTGCTGGTCACTCCGATGAAACCGCAGAAGCTTTCAGAAGATATAAGGGCAGTACATTGGACGAATTGTGATGTCATCCAACGCGATATCACCACTGTAGGATGTGCCTCTCTCGCCGCGAAATTGTAGCTATAAGACAATTCGGAGGAATGTTAAAACGTGTGATTGCTAAGAGCCTAACTCTTATACTCTAGTTCAGGCAGAGGCAGTGTAGTATTCCGGCATATCTAGATAGCCTCGCACTATTCCTAGCCTCGACTATAACGTGCAGATAGAACGAGGGCTCCTTGTTGTTTCATTGGATTACATGATTCATGCTCGACAACACGTGACTTTGTATTCTGTCATAAATCATATAGGCAATACGATGATATTTTGATCATTTAATCAACATTAGATAGATAAATATAGATATATTTGATCATGTTCAGAAACATAAAGAGAGACAAGGTTGGTAATACAAGGAAAACATACGATCGAGGTCATTCCATAAGCACTGTGCTTGTTTGATCGGGAGACCTATAATTTACATTCATATATCATAATTTACATTTATATCAATAAAAACTAACCAAACGGTGTACATAATATAGATAGAAGTAATCAAGAGCATACGATAAACACAGTTGAAAGAAAAGAAAAGAGAAAAAAGGAAAGAAAATAGGTATGACAAAGTTTTTAAAGAGATTAAGAACATATGTAGCACTGTCTGAGAGTGCAACTGTCATAGTAGCTAGAAATAATGGATGTTTTTAAAGTTTTAGAGAAACAGGATTTGCCTTTAATCAACATTATAACTAAGTGTATCCTTTTGAATGGACGAACGCCTGATTAGCATAGTAGCGTATACCTACATGTAATTATTCATAACCTCTTTCTCATGTCAGTTAGCCTCTTGTATATTAATCTCTATTGTTCCCATTTCCGTTTGTCACATATAAATATCGTTGCCCGTCTGTACTGTTCCGTCGATTTCAAATGTTTAGGACTGTATTAAATTCTTTCTCCCTTGTCTCGATCGTAGACACCAATAATGTAATGCAATTCAAGAAAACCGCGCGATAGGTATACGTTGCATAAATCAATATTTCTTCGGGCTTAACAAACCACGAAGTTGAGTAGGTCCGTCCTCAACCAACGAAACACAACTAACTTACAAACAGAAGAACGTACAAATATATAGCAACAAATTAACATAATCGAACAACAATAATCAATATAAGGTTACGTAATAGACTAAATATAATTAAAACATAGAAAATGTTCGCGTCGGCATCGAAACGAGACTAAAGCCTCGTTTCCGCGGAATGTCCGATTATTCGTCGCAACATGTACTTCATTAGATTGAGAGTTATATATAGCCAGATTGCTCATTATACACCTTATACCCAGGACGCCTTATCAATCATTCCTTAGTTATTATTACAGTCACCGTTACATTGGTCCGTCGAGCCGGAAGCGTACCTACATGTAATTATTCATAACCTCTTTCTCATGTCAGTTAGCCTCTTGTATATTAATCTCTATTGTTCCCATTTCCGTTTGTCACATATAAATATCGTTGCCCGTCTGTATTCCATTAGATTGAGAGTTATATAGCCAGATTGCTGATTATACACCTTATACCCAGGACGCCTTATCAATCATTCCTTAGTTATTATTACAATCTCGCACAACACTTATTGACTATTGTTAAAACACAGCATTGAAAATTGAAATTGAAACTTGAAGTTACTGTGTGTTTGCTGCTATTTGTTATCTGCCTACTCTGAATTATTTTTTTTATTGATCGCTTTTGGCTTTATTTCAAAAACTATTATTCTAATTCAGAATACAGATTAAAACTTCCTACACACGGGAGGTAACCAACTCTAAATCCATTACTCTAAAACCTAACTCTGAATTATAATTGCCAAGAGATGTGTGCGTAATGCTATAATAACGAAAGAATGAATGATAAGGCGTCCTGGGTGTAAGGTGTATAATCAGCACTCTGGCTATATAACTCTCAATCTAATGAAGTACAGACGGGCAAAGATATTTATATGTGACAAACGGAAATGGGAACAATAGAGATTAATATACAAGAGGCTAACTGACATGAGAAAGAGGTTATGAATAATTACGATTAATATACAAGAGGCTAACTGACATGAGAAAGAGGTTATGAATAATTACATGTAGGTACGCTACAGATGTACTGATTCGATAGATTAGCGTTTGAAACAATGACACCAATTCGAGTCTTGGTTTCTCGGTTTGTGGAACCCAGACATCAATTTCCGAGAAATGCGATGTCCTACGTTTGGATGTGAAATCAAATTGCTGTTCTAATCTGGTTGATATGTTGTTAACTGATTTTGGAATATAGCAAAACCCTTTCACTTTCTGAGAAAAATATTTTTGCATGGTATTTTTACTTTCACTAAGTGCTCATGGAATATTTTCATATTCAATTAAATAGCTTTTTACTATTTACATTGAATTAAGTACCGAAATACAGTACTTCGATGAACGCTATACAACAGTACATATTATTGACATCATCAAGACTAGGCCTTTTTGATCAAGCGCCAACATCAAACGGATGATGCAAAGAACTCAACAAACACGCGTCATGTGCACTCGACAACTTGTGATCAACCGAACGTGGATTATATCGCAGGGATTTCATGAGAGAGAGAGAGACCACGTAAATACGAGACTATTACAAAGGGTACACATTCAACCAACCTTTATATAACCAAACGTATAGATGCTCAATTGCCCTGATCTCCAAGTGTCTGCGTCAGAGTAATTTCCATAGCGATACGAGCGCCACCTTTCTGAGAAATAGCTGGATCCAGAGCTGTAATAGAGGCGAAGTGTACCAAGAGAGCTTCCATACATGTGGTACCAGAACGAAATACAAAGATATCCAGTAGAAAACATCATGGGGCTCTCGAGGATGCCATAATCAAGGTAATAATAACCAGACATATCCAAGTACACGTAGTGACCTGGAAGAAGACGAAATTGCAACAAAACCTCTAAATGATTGGTGTAATCGAAATGTGCAGCCAAATATAATGTTGGGTTTTTTAAAATGAAAATTATTACTTTACATAAAAATTTGTCTACAACTATCTACAAATTATTCAATAAAATTATCTGAACGTGGAACTACAAATTACTTAAAATTACTACTTTAAAAAGGCATTTTAGCAAATTAAACATGTCCTCCACGTTGGATAGACAACAGAGAATACAGCAGTTTGAAATCACGACGACTCCAATTATTAGATTTAGCGGACTGAAACATTCTCACTATAAGTTAATGCGCACCTGTCTCTGTTCCCAGTGTGTGATCTCGAGAAGGTCCAGTGAATAAGCTTGGAGTACTTCCTGAGTGACGGGTCCACACGAGGCGGTGTTGACCATTTGACTGTGTGCTATTGATGGTTCTATTCCAGCCACATAAACCAGTCTCAAAGTCGCACGACGTATTCAAGGCTAGCGGGAATGGGATATCAGAAAAAGAATATTTCTCGAAACATGCTGCTTGATGAGATGTTGTGAAATCATTATACTTCAAATCGAAAATTTCATCAATGACTAACCAAACAATTTGAAGATTGTGAATCAAACAAAATTCTAAAATACAATGTAACCAAATACAATTCTGTTACGAATTCGATACGAACATGTGGTAGCAAAAGAGATCTTTTCGTAGATATTCGGGAGTAAGACATATTGTATAATAATTTGCATTCGACTTTTGAGAATATTTACCACAAGGAAAAGGGGGTTGGATGCTGGAACACAGATCCCATTGTTAACAACCTAATGCAGTCAAATTCTCGCTTTTATTCTTGCGCTTTCGATAGAGTCCACTTTAGCACACAGTAATCTCAATATCGGCTTTCAGGCTGCCGAAAATGATTTCATTTGGAGCTGGTTTAGCAATCAAGAATTTCCCACGATTTCATGCTACTTTGACGGAAGTCGCACTTTGAAATCTCACATGGCCTGGGGTCAACTTTCCTAATTACAATAATTATGTGTACCTTGTGGCTGCTGATTATAATGCAGGCTCTGTTGCTGTCCCTATGTTATAGAATGGTAGGGCTCCGAATAAATTCAGGGAGCGAAACAGGAAAAACCATTTCCTTTTCCTGGAATGTCATGTCCCGATTTCCCGAATTTCGATTAGGAGCTCTAGAATGTGTTAATGCAGGCTTTGTTGTTATGTTCACATTCTACCCGGGTCCTATGCTTGGAAATGTTGAACAAGACCAACTTTTAGGATCAGCCTACGTATAGTTGTTCTACGGCATACCTGGGGGACATAGTTGATTTAGACAGCTAACAGTCAAGTTTGAAGATCCAACACACGGTTTTCCATATCGTCGTGGCCAAGGATTGCTGCAACTTCTGGTCATTACTTGAACTCCTTTACCACAATAAGCACTGCAGGAGGTGATTGGATACCACTGACCCCATCCACCATCGACAGACGGCGAAAAAGCTGAAATATTGCAAATTAAATCATTGGAAAGCGAATCGATTGACGCTTCTTTCTAAAAACTTTACCGGGATAGATTTATATTCTTTCACGTCGTCTCCGATTTAGGAAACAACACAATTTGCCTGCATTAGATTTCCATTTAACACTGATCTCTCAGGTGGTCGCATCAGACTGAGGGTCACTCAAGACGAGTGGTCGCTGAAGACAGGTGGTCACTTAATACAGGTGGTCGTTCAAGACCGGTTGTCGCTTAATATGGGTAATCGCTAACTACAGGTAGTCACTTAATATAGGCAGTTGTTTAAATACAGGTTGCCGCCTATTACGGGCAGTCGCTTAATACAGGTTGTCATTTGATGCAGGTGGTCATTTAAGGCAGTTCGTCGTTTAAGACAGGAGGTCGCTTAAGACAGGTAGTCACTTTAGATATGTGGTCGCTTAAGACAAGTGGTCGCTTAAGACAGGTGGACGCTTAA
>OFHS01004926.1:0-12810 GCA_900245855.1 Calvadosia cruxmelitensis
TCCGCCCTTTGACAGGTATTGTTTTTTGTCCTGCTGGGTGTCTAGCCACCCTCCATGCCAGAGAGCTCTGGCAGGGGAGCCGGTTTAGTCGCCGACAACCCGACCATGGAACAGGTAGTACTGGTTTACATGGTACCAGTAGCACACAGAAGATGTGACCTGATACATACATACATACATACATACATACATACATAATCATTATTGTTATTTAAGTTTTGCATCTAAACAATGAAACACCCACATGACTCAGGGAAACGAACCGTTAACGTGATAACAAGATTTTATTATACAGTAAGAACAGTTTTCATATGATTTGATATTTAAACTTATATTAATATTTAATATTAACTGATTAACTGTAATAAGAAATTAAATTGCGTTAAGTTAATTATTCCTTGAAAGATTATGAGCTGGAATAAATACGGCAACCAGCTTCGACATTTGACAGTTTTATGCCTTCCATTTACAACCGGAGTCAAATATCAACCAATATGGTTCTCTCTCGCTTTATTTTCTACTGCAGCGTCGGATATAAACATGTTTAGACCCAGAGACCAGATGCTTTACCCAACAAGAGAATTCTTAATTAGCAATATGTCCATGGTGTTCATCTCTGCTTCGTCTTCACTCCCAATATTGACATTATCCCTCTACAGTACCTTCTAGATTACCGGCTGGATTTGTTTCCCAAGTGTAGCGAAGTATTATTTTCTTCATGCAGGAGTTACGTCGAAGAAGACTTCCCACCTGAATTCATTTGTAAATAGCAACACGTTGATCAATTCTGACACTCCCATGTCTGATGTGTCAATCAGGTTTGAGGGGAAGATCTTCGACTTGATCGCCAATTTGCCTGGCAGAAAGCAATGCCTGTTCGTATCGCTAGCAGCGGAGCAAGCGTCGTGGAACAAGAGTGATGTCATGGCATACATTAGTACGGGATTCAAGTTGTCTAACGGCAAAACGATCGCATTCAAATCGACGTGTAAGCGCTATCACTTCACCAGGGACGGAGTCAACTTCTCGGCCCCAGTCTTCCCATTGAGCGTCCAGGCCGGCGCTGTTGCGTTGTACAACAAACTGCCGGTGACATTTCAGTGCCACATCCTTCGTTTATCGTTCCAATCAGTACCCGATGATTCGCCCAAGCCCCTTGCAGTCAGAGATCGTTTGCTGCCTCTGCAATCACAGAGGAAGTTAAAAGCTTTACAAGCAGCTGAAGCGAAGCTGCAGCAGAGGTATAAGGTTGCCAATGTCGCACATCGCTGTGCCTTTCCTTTGACCACAAGCGAAGAACCGTCATCTACCGTACGACTGAGCGGGCAAGTCAAATACAAATCCTGGCTGAGCTGGAGCAAACACTTCAAGCATGAAATCATTAAACTGTTCGGGAATTATGCAAAGACCGATCACACCTTTCCACAGCCTCGATTTGTGTCCTCTCGCATGTCTCCTCTGTCGATGTACCATTTGCATTTGGTCAAAATACACACCAAAGGGCCTGTCAATGTCACCCTTGATTTCCACGTGCACATCAAAGAAGCCGATACGCGAGCTATCCCCGCACGTGTGCTGCTGGAGGCACTGCGCCGGTTCAACAAGACTGCACTGCTGCGAACATTACATATGGTCGGTGGACTGAGTTTCGCTAAAGTGCCAGTAAAGTCAAAGGATACCGAGCAGAGTTCACCTGCCGTCGGTAGGAAACAGCGATTGAAACAACTGTTGCCTGTCTACCTTGCACGTTACTTCTCGACGCTGGCAAGAGAGGAGAAATGCAGCCTCGTGAGCTCGGTAATCACGCGTAGTAATAGCAGCGAGGCCCAGGTGCTTTCGTACCTCAGCCGTCGTCACATAGCAAGAAATCTACGCTGCAACCGGCAAGTTGCATCCAGCGTCAGGACGAGTACCGCTCATCCCCGTACAGATAACTCGCCTGTCACTTTCGTCCATGTCGACGTCGGAAGCGCAAAAGAAAACATTAAGAAAGGCATCGAGCAAGACGTCCAGAGTCCCGTTGTTCGCACTCACAAGATGGTTGTACAACCGACGGCAGTGGAAGTGCTTCTGCTCGTGATGGTGTCGATCTTGGGCGTGGCCATGTGTGGCTTAATTTTCATGTGCATGATGTACCGCAGGCGACGTCGACGATTACGACAATTGAACAGCGAAAGACGCTATGCACAGCAGAGGCAGCATGATGCTGTGGAATATTGTGAGGACTGGCCTGCGCGCGTTGAAACACGCTTCGCCAAACGACAGAGCCAATGTGAACCTGCTACCGACGAAGACGTCTATCAGCAGACGACTACCGAGGCTGGCCTCGCTCCACCGCTCGTGGATCGAACATATAGCCTCCCTGTATCGCAAGACATTCCCTCGTGCCGGTCATCATTATCATATCAGAGCTACACAGATGGCGCAAATAACTCATCCGTTGAATACTTGCCAGGGATCAGGCGTTACAGCTCTGAAAGCGAGCATAGGACGATGGTATAGAAATGAACAGAAAGCAAATAGTTTTATTCCATCCTGAACATCAGCAAGATGCGCACTGTGTCGAATAAGGGATTGCTTTGGAGTGTACATTCATCACTCCTTAAAGAAGAGAATATTGTACAGACGCGATATTGTAAATAGTCTTACTATGTAAGGAACATCCGAGCATGAAACAAGCCAGTTGAAGCTGCGTTTACACCATTCTTACAAGAGCACAACAAACATTCTATTCAAGAAATCCATCACTGCACGTAACGAAATACGCATAAAACAGAATAGACAGTAGAAACTCTTACAACGCAAATTTAAATAAATAAAATATATTACAAACAACAAAGTTGCAAGCATTACTATTCTATAATTATTATTCTATAAGAAAACATATTTGGCGAACTACATGATTTGTTGATGACTAGACACTCCGTCACTCTTGAAGATCCTCCAAACAAGCGCATAAATTGTCTCCATTCGCGGATCCCACTCAGCTTTTCTTTGGTTTTGATGAATGTCTTGATGTGCAATCCTAATGAGTCAAATGTCCTATCCTTTCAATAATCAACGGGGCGTCGTGTTCATTGCAAGTTCGCTGATGTTGTAGTATAAATCCAATGATTCTGGATTCAACAGAGCCCCTCTCTTCGTCACGTGTTCACCAGATAAAATGCGCTTGACGGCTACTTCCACCTTTTTGCCGTTCGTCGTGTATGGGATATCGGCGATGGGTAAGAACAAGGCTGGGACATGACGAAGTGATAAGTTTTTCGAGATCTTTGATTTGAGGCGTGAAATCAATTCACTTTCAAACCTGCAGAAGAACATATTACACGGTATAGTACGACAACAAACTCATTAACAAAATCGACTGATTTGAACGGAACCGCACTGAGGAACGGTTGGGTATGTTTGAGCTTAAGACGACAATTTTGACAGTCAAGAACAATCCAATTGAAAAAGACCATCACAGGAAAGAGTAAGACTGAATGCGCTTCAAAATTCAAACCAAACCATTTTTGCTGTCATCAAGCATACCCGAGGTCAACTAGCATGAATCCCAAAAAGCATTAAAGAGTTCACTTGGTCAATTACTTCTATGACTACTGACTAGTTAGGTATGTAGGGGAGCGAAGGGCCATATGACCACCTTGAGAAAGTGTTAGTAGTATTTTTACTGACCAATAGAATTATTATAACGAGGCATGCGCAACGTAGCTACAATAGGATTATGTGTAGAGATTTCTTTCCTAGGAGGGGAGGGATTTGCATCCTTCCAAAATTCGAAATAGGCCAATGAGGCAGCCCGTACTTTAATGTAATGCCGCTCTTCAATCGATACACAGCATGTCAACACAGTCCAATAAGCTTTGCACTGAGAGAAGCAAGACGATATATGACGTGGTAAGGTACTCACTTCGAACTTTCGGCCATTTTCAAGAAGAGAACGACCCTCTCACCGGTGTCGGTATTCTGAGCGACACAAAGGCTGTCGGCAATTTCAGGAAATTCTGTCGTCTCCACTACGAATACACAGAGAAATAACAATCTAAATGCGTCAATACGACACCTATGATTAGATCGCGTCAAGCGATGCTGCGTTCGCGTAATTAGTGAATGGAGCGTATCCGGATAGCAATCTACTTTCTGAGGTGGATTGAGCGTATCCAGATCGCTATCCAGATAGACTGTTTTACCGACTCAAATTTCTTGGGATTGCCATCCAGATAGATCCTATCCGCATAGCAATCCCCTAAAATGCCGTCGTGTAAACAGGGTATAAGGCTCAACAGGACCGCTAGGACTGCTAGAATCGGGCGGATGATGTAAGGATGATCCGTGTCAAACAAACTATAACGCCGGACTTCCTATGATGACATTGGAGTTGACATGATTTAACGCACAGTAAGCCAAATGGGATAAAGTAGACAAAAAGGAACTAAAATACAGTAAGGTCCACACACCTAGGTTGTAGATCTCAGCGCTACCGAATCGAACTCCATTTGGGTTCAGAGTACCGTCACTACAAAGAAATGAAAATAAAGTCATTTTAAACTATCGAAGAAACTACGATTTGGCCATGACGATTGATTTGTTGGGAGATTAGTGTCTGCGAACAGAATTAGCTGAGATGGAAAACCAGGTATCATGAGCACACACTATAGTCGCGCATTGCCAAGGCAACGGAATTGATACAGCCGCTAACTGTAAATTTGCCAGCAAAGAATATTTTAAAACAACGCTAGGATTTAAACCCAAGTGGCTTACCCATTAGACCATCGGCCCGCGCGAACAAACAACGCAAATTCTGCCTCTTACATCAACAGAATCTTATCAAAACTTTACCGCGTGGTAACTACGATTAGAGGGAAAGGCATAAGTGCACACTCCCCGGGGACTGTTCCTATAACGGTCGGAAGTATAGAAGACGTACAAAACTTACACAACTTAGCGAAAAATGTGCAACAAGCTTAAAAAGAGGAATCACTGTTCTCCTCTTAGCTCCCCAACATCATTGCAAGCCCTATTCGAAAGACCGAATGTTGCTATTGTCTTATGTCCCCTCTGAAAGAGTACTGTATGTGATATCGTTGCAACCATCCGTTCTAGCAGAGGTTACACACATGTCACAAATTAGAAGCAGTAAATAAAGGTCAAGCTCAATGTTCTTATTTTGTTTGAGTTATTTGATATCAGTTTCAAGATAGTTCTGTTCTTATTATTTGTTATGTTTGTACACTATAAGACAAAGATTCTCTGTTCTATGGCTGGTTCAGTGTGCGGAAAGTGAAATAGCTTACAGTATAACAGTATGTGGTCGTTTTGGCTGGATTCCTATCTAGCGACGTAAACACTGAGCAGAAGAGTCGATGTATCACATGCTATTTCTGGTTGTCTTGTCGCCGCCATGTTTGCGATATCTACGCAGTGGTCAAGAAGATACGGGGGAGGGGGCTGTATGAGAATGGCTGGTTATTGGTCAGAGGGAACATTGAATACTTCAACACTACTCTGCTAGAATGAATTATTTTTTCTTTCCCTGACGGGAGCTCAGGTTACATGAGTATGATGAAAGAGGACGATATCGATATTACTGTGAACGTTTAATGTCGGCAATGCAGCCTATACACTAACATTGTAGTGTGCTTGCGCAACATTTATTTTAGTTTGCTGGCATTTTGCTTACTGCATTTTGATGCAATGACATTTTGACTGAGCCTCGGCTTCTTCTTATATGTAGATCCAAACACGAGAAGATTAATATGTTGCACCTAGAAAAGCATGTAAAGAGAAAGGGACATCCATTTCCACTAACCTCCTTCCTAACATTGTGATGCCGCCCGTTGATGAGTTGATCTGGCAGAAATCGCCATGGCTCCAAACACCTGCAGCGATACATAATACAGAAATGATGGCTGTGATTGACGAACTAGGAAATCGAATAGCCAAATGGTCAGGAGACAAACAAGTAAAGTCTTGGCTTTATCAGCGTTTTTCAATCGCTCTGGCTAGAGGGAGTGCATGCTGCATTATTAATGCAATTCCAAAAGGACATAATCTGGACCATTTTTATATTTAAAATTAGGCTAGTTAACGTTTTATTTAAAGTAGATGTAATTCTATACCACAACGTAGTTATGCTGTATTATCAATTTCAGTTGAAACAAACAAAATCCACAACTTCGACCAAAATACAGAAATGTCTAATGGTGTAATCTGTAGAGATCTCAACAGATTTCGAGAATATCAAATAAAACAAATATACGTAGAAGTAGAAATGAAAAAGGTTTCTGAATTGGAATCTGATTATCAGTGAAAAGCCTATAACTCGGAATAAATAAGCATAGTGCATTCAAATCATCCAACAATAGGTAATCCATGTAGGCATTGTAGGGCAGTATTTTGATTTGATTTGCTTTATTTACCAAAAAATGTGGCAGGAAAACACAATCAATCAATCAATCAATCAATCAATCAATCAATCAACCAATCAATCAATCAATCAATCAATCAATCAATCAATCAATCAATCAATCAATCGATCAACCAATCAATCAATTTTATTGGTTTCATTTACCGTTTCAACTGGTATTCTACTGTACAAGTCTAGGAAGAGATACAGTTACCATTACAGATATGTTTTACAGAATCCTGAGCATAAACACAGGAAAGTAAATTTCCATTACATGCAGCCATAAATTAAAAATTGAGAAAACAAGTTACAATTTTATCAAGAAGTGAATTCCACATTGGTGATACGTGATTAAATAATTCAGACGTAACTAAATTAAAATCACAAATACCACCATTTACATTAAGGGAGCGTCCACAAGCATATTATTTACAATCATCCAGCATTAATCATCGTTAATCAGCGTCAATCATCATTATTTACACTTGTATTCATTGTTATTCAGTTTTAACCTTTCCTTCGTCAGTGTTTTGTTTTAACGATGTAAGTAATTATATTTGAAATAAACGGAAAATCTATCATCCTAAAAAAATAAATTCATCCAGCTCTAAAATTTCTTCGAAGTCTACAGTAAGGTCGTGAACAATTTTGTAAAATATAATTATTATAAAAAGTCACATTTCGCGAAGGCGTAATTCTAAAGATTCTAGTTGTAACTTTTGAAGCCTATTGGCATAATCAATATAGTAAATATGGCAATTTTGCTTAGGCGTCGTGTATAGTAGCGCTGAAATTTTTTGATTATATTGATGTCCTTTTCCAGAAATGGAGATCAAACAGGAATTCACGAGTACATGATTTTGGAAATTTCAGATCATTAGTTTTGCAAACTAAACATTTTGGGAACCAATTTAATTTATGTGATCTGTTTCTGGGTCAATGTCAGGCATTCTGCATCAGAAATAATTATACAAAGTATCCTCAGGCAGAGAAATGTGAACGAGTGTGCAAATAAGGTTAATCCATAAAACAAATGGAGCAAAATGACAGGAAGACGATTGATAAACAAAAGTCACGTAACAGCTTCTGATGAAGGATGAAAGCACGCTACCTTCAAAATTCTGAAAATAGGCCTTCTTATATTTTCTGCCGTCATCGTCGTTCCAAAAGTAAACAGGCATAGAAGGAAAAGGCTTTGTGCAGACAAGTTCACCACTACAGTCGTACACAGGATGTCCTGAAACATAGAATGCACCATGTATTGTTACTCATCTGAATTATTGCGTATCCAAAAAACCGCAATTCTCTCGCACATTAAGCTAATATTTGAGAAAAGAAAACACAGCAAAACTTAATCCTGAAAATATTTTAATAAAATACCACATCATGCTGCCACCTCTAAAAATGAATCACTGTAATAACTGTTACTCTTCCAAGAAAATCCAGTCTGAAGTCCTAGTACTGGATTATCAAAAGGTCGAGCTTTGCAGGACCGCACCTTAACCTTCAAAGCGGTGGTCATCATATACGTTGTTCCAAGAACAAATCTACTTGGCTACATAAACACGCGGTCAATGGAAATCATTTAGAAATATAACGGCAGACTAGTACTAGTGTCCAGTCAACTGCATTTCACTGAAACAATCTACTGTAGTATGGAAACGGAGCTGTAAACGATTAAGATCAGAGAGTCAAAGTATTACAGACATTCCCATGCCAGCCACTGCTTGCGATTTCATCGGTCTCTTACCATATTATAGACAAACAAATCACAGCGGAATGTGCAACCACTACAGTACATATATAATTAGCGATTTCTAACGAGAAATCCTCTATTGGCTTTCATAAATGCTACCGGATGCTCATTTCACAATTCTAACCTTCGTCGTCCCAGCTTTCCACCGCCATTCCAAGATTTGGAGATTGAATTTCACCATTATGAACAGGTAGAGTCGGATTTTGACCACCAAAACAAGAAATGATGTCGGTCCCGCCTACAAAAAGACATTGGTAAATGAATGCATTGCTTTATACAGGATTGCAAACCATAAGATAAGCCTAGTAACATTTACCAAACAATAACTTATTCTGTAGCTTGTTTTGGCCATTACGGTGGAAGTGATGATGCTAACCATTTGCACCGTTATGCTGCAGAGACAATTGACCAAGTACAGTCTCAATGCATTTTGGGATTCACACTAGTTGACCTTTGATGACCCCAGAGCATGGCTTTGTTTGAATTGCATTAAAACATACTCTTTTCTGTGATGGTCTATTTCAAGGTTTGTTCTTCCTGTCAAAATTGTCGATTCCAGCTCAAAAACACGTGACTGTAGTAGCTTAAATCCAAAAATGCATCAGGACTGCACTTGACCAATTAAACTAGGCCTATACGTAGTCGGCCATCTGATGAACTTGATATGGATTTAGCCAACAGGGGAACATGCTATCTACTTACCACTGATAGAGCCAAGTAAGACGTCTTTCTTGATACTGTTGTACACATAATCGTAGCTTGCAGGCATCAACGGTGAACCGGTTGACAGAATGGTGTGCAATGAGGGCATTGGATGCGAATCAACTGGATAGAAAATTAGCACATCAGAATAGAGATTAAACGCCAGGGCACTAAAGACCCATGGTGAGCAACAAGAGAATGGGACTCTGACAAACCAAACGGTCACATATCTAAATTTCTTACTTGAAGATTTAATCTACAAGCCACAATGTCTCAATATTTTTCACGAAATGTCCTACTATTTCCTTGAAATGTAAGATTTTCAACTGAAACGCAGCAAAGAAAGTATAAACAAGCAACTGCTTTCGGATATCCAATTAGTCATCCACAACCAGTCTATACTGGTCACCTTTTGGGACCTGAGGAAAATGACATCTATAGACAGGTGGCCTTTCTGTCCAGGCTGATTTATATAGAAAGTGTCATTTAGGGGTTATGAAGAATGGCCTTTATACACAGGTAGTTGTTAACGAATATTAATAAACAGAATATTAATAAACAGAGTTATGATACACGGAGGTGGCCACTAATACAGGCTTGACTGTACTCACTCAATCTGATGCTTCTCTCTTCAAGAGCCTGCAGCCATTTTGCACTTGTCCCCAGAATAGTGATACTAAACAAGACACATACACCATCAATGTAAATTAATCTCAATGTCTGATATTTTCAAATACAAGAAGCTGAACATGTCATCTGAACCTCAATGTCCTAGTTAATTAAAGACGGTGAGCTTCAAACTGTGCTTAGCCAGATTCTTATTTTTCTCAGCTCGGTGTCACAATTGTGCCATTGAAGAAGATAATAGAATACGATGATTGTTTGACTCAGATATATATTTGGTAGGAAGCTGGCCGTGACAGGGAGAGATAGCGAAGGGATCTATGTCCGTAGTAGCCAGAGCTCTATGTCACGGACGCAGCAAGACAAGGTCTTGACACAACGAGAGATTGACACGAAAGAGTGATAACAGCTTGACGCGGTGACTTATTACAATTGACATGATTACGTTAATTACGACATAGATATTTACATAACAAAAGACGTGCGTCAACCACTACACAATCATTCACTGGCATACAGAAAGGAAAAGCCACTCAATTATCATGTATCAAACTAAACTAGAGCAAGGCTCGACACAAACATAATTTAATAAAAATGCACTAAAAATTAGTAAATGATTAATTGAATATCCCTACCGGCATAAATATCAAGTACAACAATCTGGGTAAGGATATAAATTATTTGAACTATTCACCTTACTCTACAAGTCAGTGTTAGCAAGTGAGCATGCAAGTACTTTGGTCTAGGTGCTTGGTTGGTGTGAGGCAACGATTGCACAATGCAATGGCTATTTATTTTAACTAAGTAAAACAAGGCATGTTAAAATCCTTTTATCTACTTTTAAATTAATTAAATGTCTTTGTAAACAAGTGCAAGACGACATGTCTAGATTAAGCGTGCTTGTACTTGTTTACAATTGAGATTTGAATGTTTGAATAGTTTTCTTGTTTTGCAACGCAATGTCTGTGATGTACATTATATCCTGACGCAAGATGAAACAGGATGCATTCTACTTTTCTTAAATACAATGAGAATGATATCGATAAGAAGAATTTCCATTTTATTTGCAACCCTAAAATATTAAAAGTTAAAAGGTTCAATACATTTACAACTGGCACGAGGAAGGAATGCTGGCACTATTTCCTCGCACAATGGCAAAGGATATGTGTTGGTTAAGCCATTCAGCTACTTTTTATTCAGCATATAGTGAGGAATGCAGAGTTCGTAAAAGCACAAACAGCTAGGCTCGAGTCGATGAAGATGATTTCAGTAATGGTTACTGAACACTTTACGATCTATCAGAAACAAAAACATGTGGAAAACAGAAGTACTATAGAAATATTGTCTTTTAGGATGAGGCTAACTATAGCACCACTAAGGACGTGCAAAATATCATATGTACGTAAGCTAAACACTAACCCGATTTCTTGCACCATATCCCAGAGCACATAAGGGGTCGGTCTGAAAGGAGAGCCATCATAAAGAACAACTGTCGCTCCCACACCAAGTGCCGAGATGAGCCAATTCCACATCATCCATCCAGTCTAAAATCAGCCCAATACGCAGCCTCGTGAAAGACATGTAACAAGGATAAACAAAATAAAATCCGAGGAGCTACAGTACAGTACCTACTTCAAATAGTTAAATTAGTGAAGTATTCGTCTGATAGTTCTGTTTCAACTTGACTTTGCTATGTAGGCATCAATTTAACAACCTACAACATCATCAAACTAGTAACAAAACAAATAAATTCAAACCATCATAACAAAGTTTATACCGTTGTGTAGTACATGATGATGTCATCTTTTGTCATGTTACCATGGACAACATGCTCTTTCAGATGCTGCAGCAGTGTTCCCTGAAAACAAAATGCATACGGTAACTGGCAGACTCCACCTAAATTTGCCTGTTCTGCAGCAGTGCTGGCTGCTACGATGTAATCAAGGCAGTTAAAATACTTGAAATTGCTTTTCACTCTTTAGGTGTAAAAATAAAATCAACATGTTAACCGAGAAAGGCATAACGGCACTAACACAGTCACGTATGCTTATAATTGCTTGATATTAATCAAAATCCAATAAAAACTTGACAACGAAACACTGGTCTTTGTCCAAAGCTTCTATGAACCAGATTGTTTCACCTTTGATGTACTCGTTTAGAATTTCCAGCATTGCAAATTTGGAATTCAGAATATTACACTGGCAGTTTGGCACCCATCGGAATAAAGGTTGACAATTACAATTTATGTTGCTTTCAGCGTGTTCGAATGTGGTCAAAGCTTGGAATTACTTCTTGCACCTCCTCACAAGCTTAGTTTACAAAGACAGACCTGTTGAGACATCCTAGATATATCAGTCATCCAAATCGTTCAGGCATATGGTGTCGAGACTAGTTATGCATAATTATCTGTATTCTGCGTCCATGCAAATGGAAATCCAGCACATGTCCAGACTGTCATACTTACACCAACTGAATGCACCATGCATTTTGGTTCACCGGTCGTGCCAGATGAATACATGATAAATAAAGGGCTTGCAAATGGAACAGCAACAAAACTGAGGGTTGGTTTGGGATCAGCAAGGGCTTGGAATTCATCCAAATAGACACTGTAAACAAATGAATGACAGACAGATTCGTGTTACAAGGAAATGCAAATAAGTTTATAGTACTGTGTAACATTTATTCAAATCCTCAAATTTACATAAATGTTATGAAGCAATTACTGCAGACCTTTGCATGAAAGGAGAGCCCTTGCTCTCGAGCTCTTTGTCTGACCTTATTTTGCTTTCAGGGGAGGAATTGATCACTCCTTATACAGTGAAACCTGTCTATAATGGTCACCTTTGGGACCTGATGAAAATGACCTTTAATATAGACAGGTGACCTTTCTGTCCAGGTTGACTTCTGTAGAAAGTGTCATTTTTGGGTTATGAAGAGTGGCCTTTATACACAGGCGGCTGCTCTATAGAAGTGGCCACTAATACAGGTTTGACTGTATAACGTAACCTACAAAACTGTAGAGATTCGACAACTCACGCTATTATTGAAAAATACCTACCATTTGATGCTGTATTCTAGGGTAACCAAAGTGTGGCAACTCACTTTCAGTAGTTGTAAAGCACGGTTTAATCTGATATGATTATCACAATGCGGCTTTGGATATGCAGTGTCAATTGTTAACACTGTTTAATGAGTTAGCATGGTACTGTTAATATGCAATAATCATTCTTCTGTTACATTACCAACAGTGGACCTTGTAACAACTCTGAGCACACCATCAACAACAAACGTATAATCTATTCAGCATACAGCAGTTACCGCG